>JANEHU010005159.1:0-44429 GCA_027563435.1 Nasonovia ribisnigri | reverse complement strand
TTATCAATAAAAAAATGTTTATAAGCAAGTCATAATAAATTTTTATGAGCATTTTAAGTTAAAATTTTTACAAAATTAGATATTCATTCGATTTCTCATGTAGCGATGATTTTCTTATTTTGTTGCAATTCAAAAACAAATAACTGTAGATGCATGAGAATTTCACTGAATGTTTATATAAGCATTTTCTATACACCATCTAATTTTTAATATGTTTTGACTGTTTTTGAACTTTTTAAATTTTAAATTTTTTAGTTTTTTTTTATATAAATACCTACCAATAAATTTTTATTTTGGGCCAAAAATAATGAAAATTCAAAATTTAATACAAGGCCCCTGATATATTGTTACAATAGCAGTTGAAAAATATTAAAAATACATAGGCACACATTTTTTTAATAAGCATTTAAAGTTCGAATTTTGACAAAATTTAACAAAATCTCGAAAATTATCAATCATTGTAATTTAACAATTATAAAATGGTCAGTTTTTATAACTAAGGATTGAAAATTTTAAATAAAGATTCTATAATAAATAGTACATAATACTGTAAACAAAAAATCTAAAAAAATATATAAACTGCACAGTTATTTTTTACAGACATTTTAAGATAAATTTGGACGAAATTCCATATTAAAATCAATTTTACCGAGTAAAAGTATATATTATAATATTTTTCTAGCATCACTGATAATTTTAGGTTAATAATTAAATAATATGAATAATATTAATTTATTCAACTTAGCAGCTACCGTAAAATAACAATATCAATATAATTTAAAATATCCTAGACTGACATACCGTCTCCGCTCAGAATCGTTTTTCGTATACAATGATATTATATCATTGAATTCAAATTTAATACCATCCATTATACAGTGATCTCCTTGTAACCTACTGTACAGCAGAGCGACATCCACTTGTCCCCCTTTTTTAATTTAAATTTGATACGTTTTGTGAAAATTCGAAATTTAAATGCTAATAAAAAAAATGTCTGCTATGTATTTTTAATATTTTTCAACTGTTTTTGTAACAATATACCAGGAGTTTATTATATTAAATTTTCATGCTTTTTGATCGAAAAAATAAATTTTATTGACATTTATGAAAAAAAAAACTAAAAAAATGAAAATTGAAAATATCCGTAAACAGCTCAAAATGAGTCAAAATATTTTGAAAATTTAATCAGGTATAGAAATTGATAAAATAAACATATTGTGTAAATTTTGAGTATCTACAAATATTCGTTTTTGAATTACATTAATTCAAAATTGCTACATAAGAGAAACCGAGTGAATATGCAAACTTGGAAAAATTCAAACTTCAAACGTTCATTAAAATTTAATTTTACTTTCAGGTAGACATTTTTTTGATAAAGGTAGTCAAACTCATGAGGAATCCTGAATTCAATTTTCAAATCTTAGGATTATAAGGAAATTTTTAATAAATTTTTAATTCAAAATAATTTGCATACTTTCGTTGTTTTTAAGTATTTTATCAAAATTTGAGCTTTAAATGCTAATAAAAAAAAAATTGTGGCCATAGATTTTTTAATATTTTTTAAATGTCATTGTGACAATATATTGGGAGTCTTGTATTAAATTTTCAAGCTTTTTACCCAACAAATAAAATTTTATTGACATTTATAGAAACAAAAAACTAAAAAAATTTGAAACTGATTATGTCCGTAAATAGTATAAAATAATAAACCAAAATAGGTATTTTGAGATTTTTATCGTGTATAGGAAATGCTAACATTAATAACCAGTGAAAATGTCATGAGTATACGGTCATTTATTTTAGAGTTACACCAAAAAACAAAATTGATTTTGTCAAAAACCAATTTTGAGTAAAAATTCCCAGTTTTCTTAATTTTAATTTTGTTTTTCCCTGCGTTTTTGAAAACTATTTTAAACTTTGAACATACGAATGCACCAATAAGATTCACTTTCCCATCGAAAAAGATACTGTTGAAGGAAATCGAAGCAGTATTACTGCCCAAAACGGTGATGACAGACACAAAAAAAAAATAAAAAAATTGTACACATCATTGTAAAATCACTTTGCTCAGAATCTAAAATAACCATCATTTTGTTAAATGTAGGTATTTAAAATTAAAATATGAAATAGGTATATATATATATATATATATATAGTATGTAGGTATACTATATATATATTCCTACCATTACTATCTAGTTTTGTGTAAAGTGTAGGCACCTATAAACAGGGTAACTGTATAACATTATATCATTATAACGCGTTATTTTATGAGGTATAGTTACCACATATCATAACTAAAAACACAAAAGTAACTTCGTTAGAAATTAGCTATTTTATATAAAAGTCTATTCATGTTCCATTCATAGGTACAACAACTAAAAAGTACTGCAACGTTATTACAAATGCTTCTACATAGTGGCCAACAGTGAATATTATATAAAGGTTCAATCGAATAATGTATATGCAAGACTATTTATAGGATAAACTATACTTTATAGTTTTATTTGTAGTTATAAAATCCTATATGTATAAAATCATAAATATTATACTAAATTACTATCGTCATATACACATATATAAGCCGATTACTACGGTCGTAAATATAGTATATACGCATAAAAAAATAATATAAAACAAAATAGGTGCGTAAAAATGTATTAAAAGTAAAAACATTATATTCTACTGTGAATGAATCTGTATAGGCCACCACAAAAGAACCCCTCTTTCATATATTCGTCTTCTTTTAAATTATATATGATAAATAAAAAATATTCTTAACCTACTAAGTACAAGGACTTATTTAGTTTTAACTTCTAAATATTGCTTAAATATTGAAACGGATCTGTTTTCTTATTTTAAACTCTAATCAATATTAATTGTTTATTTATGACAATAAATACATTAACTAGACTATATCTACTTATAGAGATTAAATATTTGATTAGTTAATAATTTTATAACGGTTATATTCAAAATAAGTTCATACTAGCTAGTATTAAGATTATAGGTACCAAAATATAAGTTACCAAATTTTTTTTAAATTGCTTATGAAATTTTTTTTTAATTGCTTACAGTTTGTTGCGTTGTATTAAAATAAGTTTCGAAACCAGGAATTTATTTAATTATTATTATTGGAATATTTTGTTTTTAGGTTTCTTTTTTTTTATTTTTAGGAGAAAATATATTATTTATATCATAGACATAATAACTATATGTGGGTTGAGAAAACAAAATAACATGGGTTATTTAATATGAGAACAGAAAGCCACCCAGTGACTTTCAGGCTTTTAAGTTCCAAGTCCAAAAAATATTCGACAAGTTTATTTATATTGTATACTGAGTAAGTTCGATGATAATAATCATTATTATTAATATTATCATCATTATTTCAATTCGTGTATAGAATATGTTAAAATACCCATGTATATAAAATGTAAAAGAATATTTTTAGTCCACATAATATTATAGAAGTTATAACCGGAAATATACATGTGTTAAAATGATTTTAAACGAATTATTATACAACCGTCGTTTCGCCTGATAAATGTCAATGATCATAAATATTATTATACTTATTAGCATTACTATCGTCTATCACTAACTGGCATCTATATACTTTACATTTCTCCTGAAATAGTGAAACATATATGTGTTTAAAGACAGCTGTATGTGTAGAATATATGAATAAAATATAATATATTAAGTGGAATCGGAATGCACGCACAATGCACATAAAATCGTTATTTTTGTTTTTCAAACATAATAAATGATTGTTTTTTTTATAAAATCGTATTTATAATATTATGTATTTATGTATACATATATGCGTGTGTGTTATACTTATAAGATTGTCAATATTAAATAATTTGTTTAAATTATTAAACATTTTATTAAAATTATTAAAATATTGTGGTCGATTTTTTTATAATCTACCTACGGAATTTTAGCGGAAGACCCAATCATAATTATTATTAAATCATGAACTTGTTTAGGTATACTGTGTCAACTAAACTGTTTAGTACCTTTGTATACTTTATAGTGGTATATCGTATATTCTACCACTCTAAATTATTTTAACCATTACTTTATTTATTTTTTCTTTCTATTTTCATATTACTGTGTTACTGTGCTTATTGGCATAAATCATAATAATAATATTACCATTTTATTTTCGTACATTGGGATCGACCCATTGAAATAAATAATTAAATAAATAAATATATAGATTATAGTAAAATATCACAAATATTGATACGATTTTACGTTGGACAATGAGCATAGAATGTGATGTATTTGCTACCATTATAATATGGTCTTCGAAATAAAATATGTTCTGTTAACTATTTATATAAAACATTATTATTTTGATATGTACCTACCCGATATACTCGTGTTTAATATCATTGTTCTAAGATACAATCCACTATGAGCTATATTGGAGGTATAAGCAAAATGTTGTATATATAACCAAATATATAGGGCTAGGATTTTTATTTTTCATTTTTTGGAATATTTAGTTTTTAATGCATTTTTCATTTGTAATATTTTTAAGGTATTTTAAATTCATAAATCTTAATCAAAAATTTTGTTTTCAGTTTATTATGGAATTTTATATATTCTTCTATAATTTTGAAACGATTTAAAATTACAATACAATTTTTTACCATTCGTATGGCTGTTGTTTTTCAAATTACCACTACGCTTAAAGATAATTCTACAATTATTTTGCACATTTATTAGGTATACATAAATTATTGGTAAAAAATAGACATTTGCAGATAACTGCATAGTGGGTGATACTTGAGATATGTTGCGTACAAGTGGACATGATATTCACATAAATAATATTATAAATTGAGTAATGTATATCGACAAGCCTTGTATGGTCTAACTGTAGGCCATGACACAACGTAGATTACTGGTAGTGAAAAGGTCGTGGCAAAATGTCCCGGACCTATGGTACCTGAGGACTATATTATACTATTACTGTAGAGCCGCATATACCATGATGGTCCTCCATCCTCCAAGGTTGTCCGGTATAAACCTTTTGGGGAAAACAAAATCTTATTCTACTCTATCTCTGTATAGTTTTATATAATTCAAAATCAACAGTTAAATAAATATAGCAGCAGTAGACAATAGTTGACATACTTCAGATTCAAATATGTTCATGGGTCGATCGTCAGATTTTTCTCCCAACGGGCACATTATCGATTTCATACAAGTCTCGTGGCTGGTCAAAAAACAATCTATTCATATCAACAGAAGATATTATTATAATAATAATATATTAGCTAGTGTCGTTAAAATGAATGTATCTAATTTCAAACGGTTTACTTTGACATTTTACGGTTCTCGTAAACGGCCATCTCAAGCAACTTCTGCATATTCTGCATTTTTTGTACATATTTTTTAGCTGGTTCATCTCTTTTGTATCGTGACCACAATAATATGCTCCCTCGGAATTATTGTCCGATTTCGAACTGAAAATATCGTATATAGTTATAATTGTATTGGCTATACATGCAGTCAATAGAATTCACCAATATAGCATAATATATGATACATATTATTATATTCCAATAATATTGTAAAATTACTGTATACGAATAGGCTACTATATTATATCGTGATTCTGAAATATATATACTTTTAGGATATGTTAGAAAATGTCAATGTGTGTCCATTACAACTATTTAAGACATATTTTTAAATATTATACTCTTACGGCTGTAGGTGGTTCAGAATACGAGTGATTTGATTTTTGAACGTCATTGTGTACCTAATATATGTATGTGTATACACTATACACTATACAGTTGTTAAACCTCTGTTGCAGCAAATATATCGAAACTAAAATTTATACGATTATTTTAACTTCGTAGATCAAATTTAAAAATAATATTTCATCAATAGTAATATTATTATCAAAACGGAAATTACAAATAACAAATCATATAGTTCAGCTGTAGTAAAAACTATAGTTACGCGAATTTAGCCACGATATCGCATATTATATTATATGAAAAATGAACACAAGGTGAATTCGTGAATTTTAGTTTCAAAATAGGTACTTCACACAAAAATGTCTCACCACATAATTAGTTAACTTAATGTTTCAAAATGTATATTTGACAAAAATTATTAAAAAAATTAAATTTCTGTAATTATTTATTTGAGCACATAATGCAGTAGGTACGTCCTAATATTACCTATAAGTACGATAAGAATAAATTAGTTTAAATTTTCAAAAATATAGGTAGTTTGACATTATATTTTTTATACCTATAATATAAATATATACTTAAATATATGTTATATTATTTACAATATTTTTAAAATGTTATTTATTTATAAAAATCTGAACTCAGCTGATCAGGTAAATTTTTAACGATATTATAATATTTAAGTGATTTACTAGTTCCTATGTAAAATATTATTATACATTTAAATCACTCATTGTTTGTTTAACGTCTAAAATATCGTAAAAACGAACGTACAAACACAGACAAGTTATCACCTTTAAATTTAGCAATGGGTCAATTCACGTTAATACCTATTGAAGATAATAAATTGATTGATTGATAACAAGATTGATTATTTGATCCCGCTAAATGCGATTTTTTTACTAGCAAATTATATAGGTACTAAAAGTTAAAGTAGTTGTATAAGTATAGTTTATAACACACCATCCATTAAACAGTGACCTACTTGTAACCAACTGTACAGCAGAGCGACATCCCTTACCTGCTTTTTTTAATAATAATTTATCGTACTTTAATACAAATAATATAATATACAATTTATAGCAAAGTCTATAAATGTCTATAGACATTCATATAGGTACCTAGTTATCTAAACTTAGGGTACCCCGGGAATTCTATAAAATGCCCAAGTGCTCTATTGTGTCCGTAACATATAAATGTATACCTATCATACACATTATTTCCAATATGGATGGGGCATAGTCGTTTATAACTTATAGATATTTACTTTAAACAAATCATAAACTTAGCCGTATATAGCCATATAGGTCCAATATGCCTACTACTTATATAGTATTACACGCTATATGTACATATTATATTATGATGCAAACATTTCAGACCGTGCTGCAGCAGTACATATATTATTATTATTATTATATATAGACGTCAGACGGAGAATCAACAAAGTGTTCGAGTTGTGTTGATAATAATGACCTTAGTATAATAATGTTATCAACATCTAGACGAATCGATGTCGAATGTATAATGCATGAACGCTTTTGTGAGGTTCAAGTGCTGCAACTAAACAGTGTGTAGTGCTCGTGTGTGTGTCGTTCCGCGCATTTATGAATAATTAATGCATATTATATACGTATATCTATACATTATACCTGCTCGTGTGACATGGTGTAAACACCAGTTGATGGTTTAAAAAAAAAATCAACAATGTGATTTACAAGAAGGCCCATTAGCATAAAAAAAATAGTAGGTATATACTATTTCGTTAGAAGTCGCTGAACTTTATAGTGCGCGTGTGTTTGATTGCTGGATTCCGTTTATACACTGTCTATAGTCTATGCGCCTCATGCCCATACCCAATATCGATACATATTACGCATGCTATGTGTATTGCAGTGCCGTAGCCAGAAATTTTTTTTTGGGGGGGGGCACTTAATTTTTTTTTCAATTTTTGCAATGCTAGAATACCCGATTATCACCTATTACTTTATGACCCCTTTGTTTATAAAGTGTTTACTACAGTCCTATTATTTGTATGACTACCATTATAATATGCTAACAACTATGGTACCCATATATTTAACATAACAAAGTAACAAAGTATTATTAGTATTTCATTAATAATATTTTTAAAAATAAAAAAATAAAAAATATAACAAAGTATTAATATTATGTTAAACCATATATTGATAGATTAATTTATTAATTAATGTAGCTATATTAAGAACATTATATCAATATTATTACTATGTGTTTTAAACACATTAACTATAATCATAGAACAATAATATACCATGTCACCATTAACCACTTGGCGCTTGAGCACAAAACATGTTATAATATAATATGATTTAATAATATGATACTTATAATCAAAGCATAACCGTGTTCACAACAAAAATGGAATACACTTGTATTTCTTATCTAAAGTCTGTGATTATCTTTACTATTTTACATTTATGAATACAAAATTATAAAATTAATAATTTTTATTGTTATTCGTTATCATAGATTTATCTTGAATTATATAAAATTTAAAAATTTTTGTGTGATGTACTATGGGTCTATGGGCCAACAAAAAAAAAAGAAAGGATTTCGGGGTGGGCACGTGCCCCCAGTGCTCCCCTGGCACTGGTGTATTGTATATTATAATATGATAAACAATTAGAGTACCTATATAATATGGTATAGGTAGGTACCCATCATGAATATAATAGATTCCTGTGCCACCACTACATTATAGTGTTATAATATGATAGTAATTATTTTACTATTTTAGTGTATGGTAAGGTAGCCGGTAGGTAGTACTACAGGTGTCAGGTATTTATATAGGTTGAGTCCTTCTTTCTATTCGGATTTTTTTTCGTCTGGATGCATCATTGGTTAGCTCAAACCTATGAATATTATAATACTGTGCTTGAAATTATATCAACACGGTTTATATAATCATTAAGGTTCACTTAACCTTTATACCACTCTGTTGTTTATTATTTTTTTTTTTATCTAATTTCGTGAAACAAATTTATATTGTCAATTACTTTAGCAGATAGGTACTTGTTGTTTTGAACTATATGTCTATATGCATTGTGTATTGCAGTATATATTTACTTGTGTGACGTAATGTCCTTAAGTATCTATACAATAGAACAAAATTATAAAATAATATTATGTAAGCCGTACCTCAATTTAATATATACGTGACTAGTTTATGATGTGGCCGAACCAAATAGGGCTTTAAACTATTATTGTATACGTTTTTAAATTGAATCAAATTAGCAGTGTATTGTGTATTAGTTAATATATAGGTATAAACGTATATTAAAATATTTTCCTTTGTAAATAAAAGTATTTACACAGTCCCATTCTTAACTATTCTAATAAAAAAAAATTGTTAAATATCTTTTAATATACTGACTTATTGCAGATCATCTCTGTGTAAAATATTGTACTATTAATTATATAACTTGTATTATCTCATTATTTTAACTTTTAGGCTTTGTAGTTTTATATATATACCTACAATATTTCAAAACTAATATACCTTTATTATTTAACCGCCATTGCAGGTTGTTTGTATGGATAATAACACATAAGGTAATGACCTAATAAATCTTTTTTTATATTTAAAATTATAGTTGGGTACACGTGTTTCATTATAAGCCGAGCATAGGATTTGGCATAACTATAGGTAGATTTACCTATATTTGAATGATTATAATGACCGTACAGTTTCGAAAGAGGCTTAAGCCCTAGTATAAATTATAAATATATGCATTTGATACAACATGCAGCCAGTCACTATATTATATCCAGTAGCCATCCACAAATTAATCGCGGTATATAGGTACAGCATAATAGTATGCAACTATGATATACATATATTATATACCTACGTAGTATGTACAGTGTAATATAGTATATTATAAATGAACCTGTATATTCTGAGTTACATAGATACTTCTTAATAAATTTATATAAATAAAAATTAGGTAGGTAGGTACCTGTAGTAAAATAACTAATAATTACTGCAGTCTGTAGAGCAAGCTAAACTCTATCGAATAAAAGCGTGGGTATCAGAATATGTTAGACTTGAATTAAGAGCAAATAATATTAGGTATCTTGTATTTTTACTTTAAGGTATCCACATATTATTATTGTTTATTTAATTATCTGGTTTTAAAGAATCCTACACTCTGATATTTTGTTGTATGATTGTGTGCCTTGAACTATGCAACATAACAGACGGAAAAATCATTGAGCAAAAACGTGGACTTGAATTAATAATAAGATTTTGTTTTTCGAAATGAATATATTTATATACTATATTAAATTAATACAAACTATAACAATTAATATAAAAAATTGCAGTTGTTAAAAATAATTATAATGTAAACAATAATATCTCGAAATGTCTAGCTTGTAATTGTTGTTATTAAAACCTTGATACAAAGAAGAAAATATATATATTATAAATTTATAAACTATAATAATACATCATCATGCACTAGCTAATTATAATATTTATTTAATAATACTTCTACCTATAATAATACCGATATTAGCTTATGCTACATTAATTATGAAATCAATGTTCTAGTATCTATCTATACCTACTTATTAATGTTTGTTTATTTTTCAAACATTATTTTCAAATAATCTTTTCAGCGCAATAACGATTTGCTTTTTAGATTTTAAACACAGAAGAGAGAAAATTATATATTACACTATATTTTCATTGTTCATATAGTTATATTGTACACTATATATTATATATAGTCAAATAGTCATATAATAGGTACAGCGGTATACATTTTGCCCGTGGATTTACCCCTTTTTAAACTCTATTAAATTTAAACAGCACAGATTTTTACAGTTATTTGGGTTGTTTCAATAAAGTATAAAATACACGTCTAAAGTTAATAGTATATATAATAAATCCAATCATAATAACTATTTTATTTTCTACAACCAATGGCATTAATATATATATATATAAAAAAATTGAAACCTTTTCGCGATTCAACCATATTCAATATTTATGTGTTGAAAACTTTAAGAGTAAAAATTAAGTTATAAAGGTAGCCTATAATACTCTACGGATCTAGCTGTCTAGCTGAATTTATTGACGAATATTTTATAAATATTGGTCAAAAACTGTGGATTTTCATAAGCACCATCATAATCACTGGTTAAGGCTTTTTGTTTTATACGAAATATAGAATATAGATTAAAAATACATTTATATGTACCTATAGGTTAGGTATATATATGTTTATTAATGTATTAATATTATAGCTGTATTACTCGACTTCGCCCAAATTCAAAATTTACGTATTTATTTTTCTTTTGTTTTTCGTTTTGATTCAGTTGAAATGTATCTAAAGTATACAGACACAATTACAATACAATGATAATATAAGTTACAAATAGTAATTTAATCTGTAACCAATGGCAACTGTTTAAACAAACATTAACTATTAGATTTTCATGAACCAAACACTTACGTGTGATCCCCTCTTTAAAATGCAAAATTTAAAAATTTGTCTTCGAGGTGCATCACACCATCGAGTATATAAGATTACGCATATGAATCAAATTTTAGACCAAATTGTTTACCAAATTTGCTGTGGATCGTTTACACACACATATACAAACATTTCCTTTTATTAATATAAATAGACCACGCCAAATGCCAATGAATTGCAGCATATTGTTAATGTTTATACCCAAGGGCTAAGGACAAAGAGTGTTCTGTTTAGTTATTAAACTATTGTAAGTATATAAAATATAAGTAAAATATTATGGTACATCATTATTATAAAGGTTAATTAGGTATAGTATGAAATTATAAACTTAAATGTACTTCGAACAATGTATTATGACTTGCAGGAGCCTACAGTTTCGACGTCGAAACCAAAAAAGAATAAAACTTACGTAAGCACTATTTGGGCTTCTGTATAAAATACTAAATAATATTTAGGTAAATTAAAATCCCCAGCAAAGAAGACTTTTATAAACGAACAAGGGTAATCCAATTTGATAGGATTAAAATAGCCCGTTATAGCCTATAGGTACTGTGTTTCAAATACTATAGTATATGTACCTATTATACCTACCTATTACCCACTCTTCTACATTTACTAGTAAACGCTTTGTGCATATAATAGTTAATATAGGTACTATTATCTATAGTAGTAATGTGAGAATTTAATTTGAAGAACTCTTTATTATAGCAGAGGGGAAAATGGTATAAGCTTATCGTGAGTGACATGATATATAAAAGTGCATTATGAGCAAGAAAAAAACCATAATATCATTACTCATTGTAAATAACTATGTCAATATTAGTTATAACTTATAAGCTTATGATTTATAATGATAATTTGCGCCAGACATTTTGTTGTATGGGGGCAATATTTTTTATCAATGTTCATTGGGGGGAAGGGGGCTAAAGTATTTCAATATTATCATAATTCCTCCTCTTAATTTTGATAAACATATTATTCTCTCATACCTACATCAAAATATAAAATATAAATTATAGCAGATTATTAAAAATTAATTACCTTCTATAAATATCATGATTATACCGGTATCACGATTTGAAATAATAAAAAAATAATATCTTAAGTCCTATTATATACAAATATAGATATATAAATATATATTATATATAAGATTCTATTATACATTATATATTTATATGAATACCAATATAGACGCACGTATTTAACTATATTATATTATTATGAGTCTACATGAATTTACAAATAGGTACACCGAATCATCGAGGATGAAATCCAGGGGATAGTGATGCAGTAATAGTTGCATATTGGTATCTGAAGCCTAAACTATAAACGTATATAAATTATAAAGTAATATAAATCATAACCATGTTTCAAACAAAAAAAAAATGCCTCAGTGAGGATAGAATGAACCAGGAAATTATTTCATTCCGGACATCCTTTTATATTTCAGCTCGACGCTGCAGGTATTGATTTTTTCTTCCGCAGCTTGTATATACGATTTTCATAAACCAGAAAAATCAAAGCGGGGCGACGTAAAAAGCATTTAATAACACGAGAGCGCTTGTAGGGGGAAAAGGGTCCCGTATATGAAAACTGGCATTTATGAACGTTGAGATAAAACCTGCGGAGGGGAGAGTAGAAAAAGTTTTATATTATATTATTATATATACGCCGTGTTATACTTGATACAATATAATAAAAGAGGGCCGTATATTATATCACGTCGTTTGTTACGCTCTACCGGTAACGATGTGGAAATATGTGTGGTTTCTTGAGGGCGGATGTAATTATAAGTACTATCGTATAAGTAACTGCGATATAGAAGAAACGGGTCCGATATTCAATTAATCAATTGCACGGTAAATATAAAATAAAAATATGCTACCTAGTTTATAATATAGTTTATAGTGATAGTATACAATATACAATATATTATATTATATATAGGTAAAAGTATACCTGTGTATAAATAATATGCAAATTATGTTGTATAATAAATATATATGGTATTAATAGGTATATTGGTATTGTAATGGAGTTGGAGAACCCGTTTTATATAGTTAATTCAGTGAGGGTTTTTAAAGGTCTTTGAATTATATATTAACTGTAGCTCGGGAGCTTCATAAAGGTTGATCAAATACTAAGTTCCATGGAACTGCAGTTGACAAGTTTTATTATTACCTACAGAGTTTTCTGCAGTTCAATATTTTTTTATTATTTTATATTTATTGTTTCAATACATTGAGTATTATTACAATAATTTGATATTATAAGAAAAAAATTTACAAATAAGTGGTGGATATAGTTGAACGTAATACATACAATTAAAATTAAAAATAAAATTAATGAGAATAGGTCTGAGGAAAAGATAACATTATGTAGGTTTAATGAAAAGGTGTTCGATAGTATTATGGGGAGATAATGCCTTTGGCTACTAGTGCGTTTAAAGCTGAGGTAAGAAGGGAAATTAATGGACTAAGAGCTTAAATTGGATATGAATTTTGGAAAAGTAATTGATATTTGTTCTGTGATTATATTTTGGTTGTTGGTAGCTTCTGCAAATGATTTGGTTTTGGTTCTGGGTTGGAGTGAGGGTCTGGATCTTTGACTGGTTGAATCTTTGAAGTAGATTTTTTAAATGTTGACTTGAATGCTGCACATCATTTGAAGTTCACGGTGTGGTCTAACTTGCATAGGGTGCATTAAGCAGGGCTATTTCGGTCTTTGATGCACTTGTTTGTTAGGTGGTTTTCACACATTTGACACATCGAGCTTTGTGACTGCAGTAGTTTTGGCAATTATGGCATTGCGGTGGGCCTAGACTTTTTTTGATTGATTTTTCAATTTTTACTTTAGTGTTGAGAAGTGATGTAATACCGTGGATATCGCTGTTATTTTCTTGCGAACGGATATCCATAAAGAAATAATGGAAGTGGGCAATTGTTTTTGTTTTTGTCGTTGTAAATATTCTTAGCTTAATACCCTAGTTCAGCAAGGGCAGTAGTTATTTCGGTGTAAGGTGGAATTATGCAAATTTTTAATTACGACTCTGTATGTGCGATGGCTGGGGGGGGGGGGGTTAAACGAATGGAAACTAGCGTTGGTTTTGTGTAAATGATCTATAATTGTGTTATAATTTTAGAGACCGGTGGGTTGTAAAATGAGGTATGATGAAGTCGACTTACTGCAGGTAAAACCATTTGGGTCTGGTGATATTTTTTAGGACAGTATTGAATGCTGAGAAGTTGAATATGTTTTTGATGTGAATAGGAGGAGCCTGGGGCTCAGCGTTGTGATCTTTTTGGAGTGAACTGTCCGGATCTTCCTTATTGCTAGTTGAGGGTGTGGCGAATATATTGTTTTCATTGGTATTGAGTACGGCGTAACGGTTCGGGGTGACAAAAACTTTTGTTTTTTTGTCAGTTTGACTGGGTGTTAGATAGGTTTCGCTCAGAAGCGACGTCTGTGGTACTAAATAAAAATTCGGAAATTTCAATTCAAATTGTACTTGCAATGAAATGTATAATTATATATATAAATTAAAATAGATATATGGTTGTATATTTATTAATACATTTAAAAATTATTGGTTGTCTATACTATTTATTATTATGCAATGTTTGGTTTATAATCGTAATATAAATAGGAAAAATAATTAATATCTACCTATTATATTGTCTTGCGTTTATCGTGTACCTATACCATCACTTTGAATAGTTCTTCCGCACACCACTGCTCAGACCACAATCATAAATAATATTATGTACGGAGATTGGAAAATTATGATAATAAATAAAAATAGTTTCTAATAAATTCATTGGTATATTCATAATTTTTTTAAATTTAATTTGTATTTTTTTTTAAATAATAGGTACCTACCACTTTGATATTACTCATATTATGCTTTTTATTAAACTAAATATGAAAAAAAAAATCGATAGCGTTAGGTAGATGAAACAGTCAATTAAAATAAATATAATTGTCTATAAACCTTAAACCTAATTATATCTCAAATTTGTAATATTTGGCTGACTCTTAAATAATCTATTTTAATGTTTTTATTTTTAGATTTTAACACAAAATTTACTCAATTGGCATACATCTAATATGTTTATCAATTAACTACTCCCTCACCTCTATTCCCCACCATCATAGAGTCGGCAATTTTTTGGACATACCCCCTAGGTTTTTATCTTAGGACCGTCTCTGGTCACACATATTTGATCCCCTAGAGCATAATATACCTACCATAGGTAACATAGAACAGAAACTAGAGTGTACCTACATACCTATTACTCATTAGTTATTATAGGTACGGAGAATCTTAGGAAACAGGGTTTATAAAGTAAATGTAAAATTTCATGTATGAACGGGAGTTAAGTCGGGGATTTGTCCCGTCTAACCCCCATGTATGTCGTCGGTGAAAACAGAAAAAAAAAAAAAAAGGTATGTAGGTACCTACAAATTATTAGTTATAAATTATTATAACTAATAATCATTATTTGTGAATCAAACGACAACCCAGTGGACACGGGCTCCGCCACACGGAGTGCATGATTTTGGCATAATAGTATCTATTTTATCCGGTCGTTTCGAAATGTAGATATATGCCGACAAATACTAAAATACCGTAGCAGTTCAAATAATTGAATAAATACAAATCGAGCTCCCAACATTTTCCAACAAGTACCTATTCATTATGTAACAGGGCCTAAAATAAATGAAACTTCGTACTACACTATTTTATAATTTCACACAATTTAATATGAGTTCTCCCTCTCTAAAAATAAAATATAAGTTAAAATTTTTTTTTTTTATTTATTTAAAAATTTAACATCCATAGCACCGTAGTAGTGTACTAGTGTAGTACTATACTAGATAATAATATATTATATTTCACTAGGTGGACCAGAATCAGAAAACATTAATTAATAATTTTATTTTGCTGATATTTCATTTATCACAAAATAAGTTTTACTACGGATCTATGGTATACATAATTGATAATAATATTATACTATTTTATTCTGTGATAATATCTTAGTTAGTTCATGGAATCATACAACCACTTACCACAGAGTAACAATAAAATAATAATATTTATAGCTTATAATTATAACATTGATTAAATATACATCATGCTATTATTAGTTTTTTCCCAATGGTATTATCAATGCATTTTATCACACACACACACACACACACACACACACACACACACACACACACACACACACATGTAATTTATCAGTTAATATAACCATAGATTAAAATTAAAATTCAAAACTAAAAAAAAAATAAAAGTTAATAAAAACCAGTCACAAAGTCTAAATATAACACTAAAATAATCAACACACATTTTCATTTTGTACTGCACTATTCCGATTTCGTACTGCACTAACAGTGTCGTACTGCACACTATTTTAGGCCCTGTTATGTAATGTTTTCCATTGGCCAGTCTGGCAGTCTCACTAAGGAATCATTAAAAATCGGACGGCGCGCAGGACACGTGCGGATATGCCGGCGGTCACCCCCGTTTTCATTGAGCCTACATACTGCCTGTGGATAGTTGTATCGATCAACAGAAAATACACACACGATTAACGTAACGTCGTAATTCATTATTATATTTTATAGACAATGGTTGCCTTGACCAATAGGTATAAAATATATTAAATTCGTCGATAGTGTGGTACACATATTGTATAGGTACACACAATGTGCTGCGCTATAATATATCTATACAGCGAATAGCTACAACACTGGAAGTGTAACACTGCAGTATATTATATATAATACCTATATTATAGCAAGCGGATAACCGCGATAGTTTCTATCGTCAGTCACTAATACCGTGTCACGTATTGGCGTACGACGTTTTTAATGGTGTTGTTAATCTGGGTTTAATATATTATATTATATTATGATTAATAATTTGGTATCAGTCACGGTATAGTCATTTTACCGTTATAGCTATAGTATTATAATAATATACAATGCAAATGAGTTTCAGCATACCGTACCGCGATACGTATATTCTGCAGTAGTCGGTATACTGGACATTGATTTTAAACGATGCTGCAGTGCTGTAATATATAAGCCTGTTATAATTGTTCCTATTTATACAACCGTGGTATTCCTTTCCGTGTTGCGCAGTGTGACGTGCACATGTTTATTTTAATTTTTGGCCAATCGAGTGATTAAAGAGATATAGGTATTGTCCAATACTAAAAGGCTCAATATGTCCGCGATACCCAACAATATTACCTATTACTAGTATTACTCCAAAACATTGAGGTCCGACATACAATAACGTTCAATATGCTGCAAAGTCCAATATAGCTGGTTATAAATATAAAAAAATAAATAAATATGTCGATTTAAATTTTATTGATGAATTATAATACCAGCATCCAAACCTCCTAAACCTTAATAATTTATGGGAACCAGACGTCCGTGGACAAGTTTTTTGATGGGGACGATACGGCGGGAACAAATAACATATACACGATTTATTTAAAATATATTAGGTATAGGTACCACTATAACTATATAATATACTCTGCACGTCGTAGCTACGTCGTACCTAGGTACCTAAATATAGCTATATATAGGTATGTCTATCGCGCGGGAAAGACCCTAAACAATTTTTTTGTAATGGGGCGTCAAAATAGTTATTGTGATAGATACTGACTTTATATATGTAATATGTTGAGTATTGTGTAGTATATAGGTACCTATAATTGAATCGCTAACTGCAGAAAGGGGATAAGTCCACTATTTTTATAACTTTTCAGGAGAGACAAAAAACTTAATATTGAATAAATTAATAGACATAATTCATGCATGGACATGTCCCTTTTCTCTTTTAAACTGTTATTTACCAGCGCTATTTTCAGATGATGTTCGGACAGTCGGATTTGACTTCTATCTGCTGCAGTAAACGATGTACATAGATACTTACGTGTGTTTGGTGCAAAATTATAATAATATTAAAATTGATAAAAATGGATTTGTCCAACTTTCTGCAGTTAGCGATTCCTATAACTATACATATCATACATATATTACATATATTATATTTGTATGACTCAGTATTCTAAACAAGTAATAATAAAGAATATTATAATATATATTAAAGTGCAGATATATCAATATATGTATATATACTATAAGCATATCTTACAAATCATAATGCAGTATAATTCTTTAAATTAATTATTAATCAATAGTAAACTATTGAATCATCATTAAACAACAATATTTATTTTATATATATAGGTAATACGCGTATTAATGATGATGTCATGATGACGTGACAATAAACAGACGAAAATAGGTTATTTTTACTAAAGAATTTAATTTATAAAAATTAAAAATTAAACTACATTTTCCACAATATGCTGCAGCTAATATTCGCCATCAAAATATTTTAAAGTATTATATAGGTAGAGTTATACCTAAATATATAGTACCTATATCTATAGGTATAGGTAAATATTTTAATATTCATTATATATTATACCAACTTATTTTATTATAGTAATAACTTATAAGTATTTAAACTTTATAGATGATCAACATTTTGAGCAGTATCCTGCAGTGTCGGGTACCTATGACGTATAACAAAAGTAACGCGTTATAATGTACCTAAGTCTGTTACGACATTACTTTATTTGTAACGGCGCGTTACGTAAATTCGTTAGAATTGTTTCCATATATGTAGCAATTATTATGTAATCCACTGATTTAAAACTAAACATTTTTTTTTTAATTTTTGAACACTATTACACCGAATAACGAGTTGAACAAAGTTTGAATCATAACATGGTTGGAATTTTACGAGGAACGAAGTTCACGGGGTCAGTTATATAGTAAACCTATATATATATATATATATATATACAGATAGATAAATACACTTATAAATGAATAAATAAATAAATAAATAAAATAAAGGTATAGAAGTGGGCAACCGTCCATCTTCTTCAATAATTGCGCCACTGGAAATTTCCAATTCCTCGTTACCGTGTGCGTAATGCCGTAGAAATCCGGTAGAGCACGCACCTTGTACATGCGAGTACGTACGTGACGGGATTATGCGCCGCGGCGGCATTGGCCGCCAGACCAACGTTGGTGCGCATGTTCGCGTCGTCGCACCAAGCGGGGAGTCTTGGATCACGCCCAGAGTGACGCCCAGTTCTCGATCAGGTCTAACGTCTTGTATTTTTATTTATTCACTTCCCCCAACCACCACTCGAAAACCGTTTCCCTGGCAAATAGCATTACGTATAGTAGTATAGTGTATAATGTATGCCAATAATGACTAATGACTATACATGATCCTATAAAGTTTTAAAAATGTTTATTATGTCCATTATTTGTAATTGTAGGTAGGTATGCGTAGGTATAATGTATAAAGCACTAAGGCACTAAATCGATAACTATAAGCAATAGTTATAAAATACGACGGATATAAATAGTATTTGAATATTATTTTTATTATTTCAACGCCTGACAGCAACTTTACAAAGATATAGGTATATAATATAATGTATACCTATATATATTATATATCAATGATAAAAAACCACAGCCGCTATAATACTGCAGCGAATTTATAATTTCAAAATGTTTATAGCAGGTAGTTCTTAAAGTAAATTATGTGTGGGCAGTTATATTTTACAAAATAACGTGGCGCAATTAATTTATCATAAGGGTTATTATGATGCATTCCTATAGAATTAGTCTAAAAATAAACATTTTAACTAATTCCAGATTATGAATAGTAAAAGTGTTTAGGTTGTCATAACAAATAAGTAATAGAAAACTTAATAAATCCCTATGGTAAAAAATGCGTTTTTTTTTTTTACTAATATGGCGAGATAAATTATTTTACAACGTATTGGCATACAACAATATTTTATACTCAAAAATATTGAAACCGGAAATCTACTCTTATAAAAGCTTACTATATATATACCTATATAGATAGATGCACGAAATTGGAACTGCTAAACACTGCAAATTTGCAATATTATGTATACCTATATAAGTTAGAGATATTCCCACACCCAACGTTTTTTACTTAGCGGCACATCTGGCCCTATATAGTCTATAAAAATAAAATATACCTACATAGGTAGTATAAGTATAGCATATATACGGCAGTCCGCAAGGACTTATTGCAATAATCGAGTGTATATATACTAGGTATACATATTTTTTAGTATATTATACCAGATTTAGTATTAAATTAATTATTACTATATAGTATATTTAACGTAATTACCTACTATATGTCTATATATGCTCATAATAAGACAAAAATATTACGTACGTTACAACCGTACATATTATATACGCGCATAATATTATATTGCAGGTTAACACAACTCAGGTCGACCATATTTAAGAAGATGTGTATTTTTTTCAGAACAAAGAGAAAGCTTGGCGACGGCATTACAACATCTACGCACAATAATCGACATTCAATCCCACCGACATATTGGGTGGTCTGAAAATTAAGCACACATGCGTTCACATACGTCACACCCTCACCCCGTGCCACACACAGTCACACGTTCTCGTACGAGTTTTCGGCTCCGCGTTTGCAGTTCGTCTACGGCGGGGGGGGGGACCTTCTCAACAATCGGCTTGATTGAGCTATATTGACGAGTAACTTTTATACCAAAAGCACTAATACACGATCAATTTTGTATCATCGTAATACTATTGATCGTGTATTGATGATATTGAACATAGAAGGTGTGTTAAACAGGTACCTCCTATATTGAAAATATCAAAACCATTTTGATGTATTACATTATTTCGAATAATATTATTGACCGTGCATGGGCCCTTTACTCTACACGAATTGATCACAATATATTTCTTTTTTTATACGGTGCAATGAGTGTGCGCAGTGCATACTGTCCAAAGCCCAATCGTCGCTAAATATTTAGCCATGCGGCACTGCGCAATAAATAATAATATAAAATAATAATATTTTAGTAAATAACTAAGCACTGAGCAAAGATTAGCCTGTGTAACTAGAAAAATAAGTGTAATAGTCTTTGTAGCCTGTAGTCTCTCACTCACTTCCTCCCTCTATCTCACGCACGGTTGCCCACGACGTTGCCGGATCGCACGCCGTTTCCGGCGATCGATGTGACGTTGTCGGCTCTCGGGATTACTGTTGGCGACACTGCAGCTGGTTTGTGTTCGGAAGAACGCATTTCCATTCGTACGCACTGCACAGCCTCGTGGCTGCAACACGGTCTGTTATCACTCATCAGTTATCCTTATCACTCACCGCGAGTTAGAAACTTAGAGTTGTAAATTGTAATACAATAATAATATAGTTTACCAAGTTTACTAGCTAATTTGTAGTTACTACTTACTAGTTTACTACATAATACGACGTGACATTTCGATTTTCGATTCGTAACAAAAACTCACAATGGTCAAGTCTGGAAAAAGAAAGTTTGTAAAAAAAGAAAAGGCCAAAGTCCATTTGAAAGTATCGCATAAGACACTGCTGCCCAAAGGACAAAACGTGACTGATACAAATTTCAAAGTACGCAAGATCGTGTTGCATAGCCAACTCAAAGAACGTGGCGATCACGAGATACTTTCCAAAGGAAACTTAAATATCAAGGTACGTACTTAAGTTTGTATAACATAAATCATAATCACACTTACGCTCTACATTTTTGAAGGAATTGCTGTCAAGATTAAATCATCATAACATGTGGCAAAGGCAGTCTGGACTCGAAGGTCTTATAGACTTAGTTGCTTCTTATCCTCCGCAAACCATGGCTGTTCACTTGTCGTCATTCTTAGAAGCAGCTTCGCGTTTAACATTAGATGGTGAAGCGGACATTCGCCAATTAGCTGTTAAGTTATTATCGTCAATATTAACGGCTGTAGAAGAAAAGCAGATTGCTCCTTCTTTTGAAATTGTCATTAGATATTTAGCTTGTGCAATGAGTCACATAAACTCAGCTGTAAGAGAGACATCTCTTAATGTGTTGGATGTTCTTATAACTAAGCATCCTAAACTTACAGCAATTCATTGTCAGGTATAACATATATTTACTATTTTAAAATTACAAATCAAACTGACCAAATGTTTCATTTGTATAATTTAGAATGTCATACTGCCGGGTTTTTTAGATTTAATATCTTCAAAACTAAGTGATACAACTTCTCGAAAACTAACTGTACAAATCAATGAACATACAACAACAAGTGTTTGGAGATTAAAAGTATTAAATAGTTTACGTTCATTGTTGAGTGCTATTGTCAAAAACACTTCATTAGGATCAGAAAGTAACTATGCATATCTTAAAATGTTCAATATATCAAAGCTTTAATACAGCAATTCTGTACCACTTTGCCAAGGTACATAAATTTTTCACGTGTGTCATGTAATTTTTTTCTTATTATGAGTGTCAAATATATTTCATATCATTTTACATTAAGATGATGTCAGCCTACTTATTTGTTTTTCTCTCTGACCCATGCGTAACAGAAAATGTATGTTTAGCAGAACCAACTCTGTGTTTTTACTTTTAATATTAGAGTGAATTCACCTATTATCTAACTTTAAGCTAAGATTGTTACATGTGTAATTAATTAATTAATAACATTGTCTTTTTTATGATATTTATATTTTTATACAACTAATGAGTATTTTTAAATTGTAATAATTTTTACGTTCATAACCTATATATTTATTTATAAATTAAATAATGTTCTTAACTTAAAGTTTGATAATAGATGAACTCACTCTAATATGAATAATAATAATGCAGGGTTGGTTTTAACATAAATTTTCTATGTTGTGTGTGGGGCAGAGAGAGAGAAGACAAATAGTGTCCTGACATCTTCTTAAATAAAACTTATACAGAAATCTCCGCTCATTTAAATGTATATTAATTTTTAAAACATGTGTGCCATGAAAATCTATAAAAAGACCAACTACGACTTTAAGTGAAAAAGGTTGAGAATCCCTGCTAATAATAGGTACACTTTTATATTTATTATGGTTGGTTCAAAAACTTTTATACTAAAAGTTATACTTATTTGATAAATATTTGTTATGTGATAAAATATAAAACTATCAATGTATATTCTTATAAATTATTATATTACTGTGGTAGGTATGTTGAAGAAAATATCTAAAAAAAATATATTTATCTAAAATTGATTCTTGTAATCAAAATTGAAAATATTTTACTTTAGAACTAATTTATAGATCTAAGTTTAGTAAATGTAATTTTTGATTATTATATTTTTTAGATTCTTCAAATCTAAATAGGACAGTTAATTGGAAAGATTCTTGTCGTTTACATGTCCCATTGTACAATTCCATTAGTTTGAAAACCGGTCCTTTGGATTTTAATATTTTTCAAAAGGCTGAAAACAATTCTTCAACAACAGAAATACAAGTTAGAAAATTAAATTGTTTTATTATATATTCAAAACGAATCAAAAATTTTATTGAATTCAAATAAATATTGTTGAGCTAATAACTATGTATTTATTATTGAGTTATTGTTATTCAA
Organism: Nasonovia ribisnigri; assembly: GCA_027563435.1. Taxonomy (NCBI): domain Eukaryota; kingdom Metazoa; phylum Arthropoda; class Insecta; order Hemiptera; family Aphididae; genus Nasonovia; species Nasonovia ribisnigri. Next base: position 20,600 of record JANEHU010005159.1, on the reverse strand, counting down.
TATATTTAGCATACAAAATAATTTTTTATTGCAATACATTTTTACAGTTTCTCAATATTTTCCAAAAGTTGTATTGATATATATTTTTTAAATTTAGAATTATACAGCATCATTGATGCCTCTTTTAATTGATACTTTCATTGAAGTGGCTCCCAGCAAACGAGAAAATAAAAATAGTTCTGAAATTTCATTACAAACAGCATCAATATTAAAATGCATATTGGATATTATTCTTTTGTTATGGAAAATTTTTCAAACTTCTGATAATCCATCAGAAATGGTATGTATTATATATTATAAAAAATTAAGTCTATTGCAAATTTCAAATTCGTACGTTTCGTAGTTATTGAGATGTAGTGATGAATGAGTGAGTAAGTATTTGGCTTATATAATATATATAAGATTTTATTTCATACATGTGTGCTTATATATTTGTAATTATTATTGTTATTGTTATTATGAATAAAAACATCTATTTGAATATACATGTACCTACGTTATAATAATTTATGTATTTTCAGATGACTTGGTTTAGCATTAATTATGGCCCTAAGATTTGTCAAACATTTATATCAAATGGTTTTCCCTATATTACACTCAACAGTGGTGGTCGTACTCCGGATAAAGCTAAAAAACACAAAACTGACACAGATGTAGTTTTGGATTTATTTGGAGACAGTATGGTACAATCTGACACAAAGTGTTCCAAACAAAATATAGACCTGTGTCTTATATATTTTTTACTCAGTAAATATAAAATATTACCTGTGCCAGTCAAAATAATATCTTTATATATTAACAGTAAGTATAAAATTATAATTTCAAAGATTTTAAAATTTTTAATTTTTATTATTTTAATTTTAATAATTATTTATATTTTCAGATTCATTAAATTCATACAAGTCAATTGATCATCAATCTTTTGTTGTGTTAATGCATTGTTTAGAAACTGTTTCTGACAACAATGATTTGATTAAACCAAAGGACTCCTTTGACTTGAATTCTGTCATAGAAAAATTAGTTATTATTCACAACGAAATGGTAACAAATGATAGTCGTCATCGTCACGAAAAAACCAAATTAGTGTTTGATTATTTGTGTTCAATCACATCAAAAACACATTTAAAAATAGCCGAAGAGTAAGTTATGATAATGTTTTTATATTTATCAAGTTTCTAACTATGTTCATTAAACATGTTCTTAAACTTTTTCATTATTTTCAGAGTCGAAGAATTTAGTAGCTGGCTGACTTTATTACCAGAATTTTTGTGCCAACGTAAAGTACCATTTAATTTAGTAAAAGCTTTATCGAATGTGGCAAGATACAATTTACCAGAGTTTAGTAAATCGTTATACATGTTAAAGCCAGCATTATTGGGTAAGTGATTAAATGAAGTGTGTGTCTTATTAAATTTTTTATTGTATTTAAATTTTTTATTGTTTGTGTTTTTAGACAATGTTGACATTGTAGCAGACAACAAGGCTGACAAAATTAATGGTCAGACTTTATTAAAAGATATGATGTATACACAATGTGATTGGGAAAAAGAAATCGGACTTGTTAATTAATAATATGTATTTACAATTTTTTTATCAACATAAATTTTCAGTTTTCATACTAATGCCTAACTAATGTTGTTAAATCTAAGTTTATTAACTAATATTTGCTATTTATGTTTTCTAGTGTGGAATCTATGAAATTTTCTAATCATGGAACAATAAAAAATTGATTTTATTTAAATTTTGTTTATACTTCAGTTATGAGTAGTATTCAGATTTGAAGGCAATATAAACAATTAAAATAGCCCTTAAAATGTGAAAAAAGATTTTTCAAAATTATTTGGGGAAAAATGACTATATTAACATATTTTAACTTATGGGTAGATATGTACTATTGTTACTTTCTTAAATATTAAATTGACTTGCCATACCAAATAAAGTATTTAGCGATATCAATAAATATCGCCAATAATAATACCCATGACGAATAGTTTTAAACATAACATCGACAATGCTTCGTCTTCACGAGCACATATCGATTTTTATCATGAATTGTATATAAAACTAAGCTCAATTAAAAATCAAACACAATAAAATTAAAAATAGAAAAAAGCAAAAAGATACATATAAGAAAAAATTAAAAATAAATATTCATCTGTTATCTTAGAAGTTAAATGAAACATATTTTGATATAACAATTATTTTTCTATTAATTTTTTAAATTTATTTAAAAAAAAAAGGCATTTGTCTTCAAATCCGAACTCTAGGGAGCTACATCATTAATTGTTCATATTCTCATTAATAGACCTATCAATTCTCCTTACTTAATAGAACACATCCAATATAGTGTATAACTATTATATACAAATTCAATAATTAACTCAAACATCGTATTATTGTCTAAGACCTTATATTCATAGACCAGCCCTGTGAATTGGTTGGTTCCATGACCGAGGGAACAGGTAGTTGTATAAAGTTTATACCATAAACTATAACTATAATATTATATTATGAATGTATGTATAATAATAATAATAATAATTATTATTTATTTATTTATTTCATAAATAACAGTAATGATGACAATTAGCAGATATAACAATAACTGTATAAGATATTTTATAGAACTTATTTTTTCAAAATAAATTCTTTACCTATGTAATAATATTATATTTAGTATCATTCAAAGTTAAATTATTAATACTAAAGTGTAAATAGTAGGATTTTTCATTATATAATAAAAATGTATCATCCGCAAAACTGAGAATTTTACCATCAATATTGAGGTTTAATCACGGATTTAGATAGATAAGTTCTATCTACAGCCGCGGGTTTAATAATCCATTAATATAGGATCTAATAATGTAAATTGTGGGACTCCAAAAGTAGTTTCAATCGCATTACTTAGAAAATTGTCTATTTTAACTACTTGGGTTCTATTTAAAAAAACTTGATTTAAATAAATTTAATGATATTCCTCCTATACCACAATACTCCAGTTCTTTTAGCATAATATTTTGGGCTATGGAATCAAATAATCCTTAAAACTAAGAGCCATAGTTATACCTAGTAACCTAAGACTAAGATTTATGTGCATTAGGAAATTATATACATTTTTTTTTAAAATGTTATGATAATATTATGTCAAAAATATACAGTAAAAATACGATTGAATATAAAATTAAATTGATAGTTTGAATACAATTGTTTTTTTTCTAATATATTTGACATATTGTACATATTGATTTATTTATTTATTTTTATTATAAAATCTAAATGTACAATTTATTATACAGTTAAATAAAAGAACAAAACTAATTTTTGATTAATTTTGACCACAATTAGCGTTTGCAAAATATTAATTATAATAGTTTGGAAGTTTGAATCAATTAATGGACATTTTATAGAACATACTATAGGTAGTATACATTATACACATTATAGATATTATCATACATATTATTATATATTAGTATACATTATACACAAAAATGACACATTGATGCAATATGTAATGGGAGCCAAATATTTTGATTTAATTTGTTTTATATATATCATTATTTATACGTGTATTACTTACAATTTACAAACCATATTATTTATTTATTTACTTGTATATTGATTTATAAATACTTCATATTTTTGTAAAATTGGCTTCAGGCGTTGGAATTATAAAACAAAATAAAATAAAATATATGTACTTACAAGCAGTACCTAGCTGAAGCACGGATTATATTATGAAAATGTCTAGAAACATGTCTTTCCATCTCCTTCCTAGTAAAATTTTTTTTGCTAATATTTAAAACCTATGTTTTTGAATTTGAACGACGATCCTTCCCCGTAGAAATCAAAATTAGTGAAAAATATCCAAATTTTTTGTATTCCTCTAAATTTAAAAACATAGTTTTGAATTTCTCTTGAGTCTCAACGCTCTAATGCGGTGTTGTGCAAACAATTCATTAAATTTAATGCATCGATCGTGGGCCACTAAACCTGGTATAAAGGACCATTAGCTCACTATCTAGTGCACTATTGCAACTCGGTAGTCGGTTCTAGAGTAGTATTATATTAAATTATAGTTTTGCCATTAAAACTAAAAACAATATTATGCCAATGTTGCGAAATGCCGAAAAAAAATGGACTCTCAACAAAAATGTAGCTAAATAACATATTACACCTTAACACCTATAGAGTAACTCGTTAACAAACGTATGAACTAATAATTATTAGTTTTATAGATTTAAATACTCCGAATAATATTCTATTTTGAAATATGAAATAAAAATGAATGGTCTCATCCAAAGAAGTAAGAAAATTGAAAACTATGATGATTATTGATGACGATGTCATATTATAATATCTATCATCTATGGCAAACGCCAATCCTGGTCATTCGTCGGAGACGATTCGCAGTTCTAATAATTTCATTGAACAAAAAAAAATTAATAGGCCAACAATGAACAGACAAATCGTTAAACAATAATTTTGTACCTATACAACATTTATTCATATATTTCATTCTGCTCAAGTTAATTTCATAAAATATCTGTATACTATCAGTTCAGCGCGAGATGAAGACGGATGAAGAAATAGCAGTTCCTTGATATGGAATCTGTACTCTCGATATGGGCATATGGCACACCTATTTAAATTTTATTTTCAACCTGAAGACTCGACATATTCGTAAGTTTGATTACCTATTCTTTAGGGGCATCCATTTACATTTTAGTCTTAAAATTAATATTTATTGCCACGGACAATCTGCTACTCGGGTGACGTAGATGCATATTTTACGTGCTTATAAAATACGTAGGCACAGGTGAAGACGGCACACGCAGGTCGTAGAATATAATAATAATAATATATTTATACACTTAATTATAAATTGTGTTGAACATGCAACACCCGGACGTTCTTATGTCTCGCAAAATAAAAGCTGAAAATTAGTTGAAGTATTTTGAAAATTGCATTGAGTTGGTATGTAAAGAAAAAAATAATGAACAAAATAAATACATTATGATGAATTTTGTATTACATTTAGGTATAAGGTTTTTTGAAGAAGACATATTTTTATTAATATCTATCGGAAATTATGAAATTTAAAATATTCTTGAATAGCTTAAAATCAAAATAAGCGGGTAAGTGGGTGACGCTCTGCTGTACAGAAGGTTAATTGGGGGACACTGTAATATTTGGAGTTAAATTTAAACTCAAGAATGTAGGTACCTATAGGTAGGTAATATCAGTGTCTACGAAAAAAAATTCAGAGAGTTGACCGGGAGACGGCATGTCAGACTAGGATATTTTATATTGTTATTTTTAATACGTTATATTTAGTTGAATTAATATGCTTTACATAATATTGAATATAATCATATTTGTATATCAAAATATACTTAAGAATCCACAAATAATAATTTTAAATTAAGTACCTACATTTTTTTTTATAAAAATATAAAAACTTATAAGAAATTTCGTATTCAATTTTCAAATCTTAGTTATAAAAAAAAAATTAATAATCGAATATTTTGTATGCTTATAAGTAGCACAACATGGATTACTCAAAATAATTTCTGGTAGAAAATGCTAATATAAACATTCAGTGAAAATGTCATGTATCTATGGACTACGGTACATACTTTAGAGTTACACGGAGAACCAAAATCGATTTCGCCGAAAACCAATTTTGCGTAGAAATACCAGTTTATATAAATTTTTTTTTTGTTTATCCCGACGTTTGTAATCTACGTGGAATTTTAATTTTAGACTTCCCGAATGCATCTACTAAATTCACTTTCCTGTCGGAAAAGAAAAGTAACTGAAGTTAAAAATCAAAGCTACAGACACAAAAAAAAATAGGTTATAAAAATTAGAAACACACATCATTCTAGAATAACATCATTACAAAATATAATATACACCCAATACAATTAAAATTAACATATTAAATACCTAATTATTATTAATTTTAAATTAGACAGTATTTGGTGAAATTATTAAACTTGGAATTTTATAAATATATTTGGTATTATAGTTGGTATATGTACCTACTGTCAATTTGATGTGTTTTTATAAGCCTGTAAATTAACTCTATAAACCAGAAATTACATTTATTTATAATCACAGTTTTATTTAAGGATTCATAAAAATAAATATGCCTATATATATGCTTCTTATATTAAGTTGATGCGGATGACACAGTCGATGAACAATTCTAAAATTTTAATAAACGAAACCGATATGAACAAAAAAATACTGCGTTTCATATGGTTTTATTTTTCACAAATCAAAATATTTTCAGATATGTATCTGGTGCATTTTCAGAGTGACGTCGTAGCTATAGTGCACACGTCACGGATTCCGACGAATGCCGAAGAATCGATTTTTAAATGTAAGTTTATTTTATATTTATTTGGTTCTCAAATTTACTTTTTAAAGTTAAATTTAATATTTAATGTCACTAAAAATGTGCTATCAAAGTGTTGTAGACGAATATTTTAGTTGCGAGTTCGAAATGTATAAAATACGCGAGATCAAATAATACAAACGCCGTTTGTATCGTTTTTTCCTGTTCCAGGTCGTAGAAAATTATAAAAATTAATAGGTGTATTCCTATATGTTATAGCTGGTACTCGAAGTAGACATATACATTTTGGTTTAATTTATAGAAATACAAGTTCTAACTTAGGTATAAGTCATAAGTACAGGCCGGATTTATATTCTCTTAATATTCTTTTAAAATATCAGATACCTATATAATATTTTATGTCCTAAAAATATGTTGGCAAATATATATAATATATAATATGTGTAACGTGTAGGTCATAAGAATATTGTTGAACATTTTACTGCAAACTGCGTGTTATTTCAGAAATGGTATTCGTCAGTGAAAATTTGCCAACTAGGAATGACAATGTATTCTTATAAGCAGACTGAAATGTGTAAACGTTGCAATGTTTCGAAGACTAAGTTGTATATCAGATTTTGATTCGGACACGGGGTATGTACCTATTTTTTTTTCAGTACTTTTTTTTTATATTAGGTATTGTTAATTGATCAGGGTTAGCCCGCAACTTTTTATTTTTTTTTTATTGTAACTACTGGTATAACACTATTCCGGCTATCAATAAAGTCGTGATAAAAATTAGGAAAATAGTCAGGTATGATGTTTTTTTAAGTTATTCTTCTGAGTGAATAGTAAGTGTCTTATATGGCGAAGATAATGAAAGAGAGTTTAGGGTAGGTAAGTGGAGTGAGAGTAGCAGAGGTTCGAGTAAAAATATATATTATAATATTTTTCTAGCATCACTGATAATTTTAGGTTAATAATTAAATAATATGAATAATATTAATTTATTCAACTTAGCAGCTACCGTAAAATAATAATATCAATATCAATATAATTTAAAATATCCTAGACTGACATACCGCCTCCGCTCAGAATTGTTTTTCGTATACAATGATATTATATCATTGAATTCAAATTTAATACCATCCATTATACAGTGATCTACTTGTAACCTACTGTACAGCAGAGCGACATCCACTTGACCCCCTTTTTCTTGCTTATTAAAAAGTATTTGCCTGTTGGCTCCCACATTCCCCTTCAAAATTTGTTTTACTTTTTATAAATCTTGATGATATTTTTATATAGATTTTTTAAGCACAAACAACCTGCAGGTAGCATATAATTTTTTTCTCACTCTTTAAAAAGTAATTGCCTGCGTAAGTAAGACGAAAAAAGTATTTAAAAATAAATTGTATTTAATTTTAAGTACAGATACTTTCATAAAAGTATTCAAATAGGTTCTGTGCATAAGTACTTTTTTCAAATGTATTTAGAATACGTGTTTATGAACTTAAAAATTATTTGAATACTTTTACTCAAATACTTTTACTCAAGTACTTTACAAGACTCTCTATTAATAAGAACTAGCTTGATATTTTTAACTTTGTTAGTTAACATTATTATGTGGTTAAAAATTGATAATAGTATGTAGTATTTTTATAATTGTATTTCTAGTTATTAGAAAACAATTGTAGTGAATGATATATTTTCAGCCTTGCTCTATGATTCGGCGTAATTTTAATATTTTCCCCGGGCGTAAAATATCTTAGTTCCTATAATATACATAATAGGTACAACCCAACAATCTATTACACTCCCTTCCATTTGCCTGTCTTTCCTGCCACAGCTTCAAGTTTTGTTAATTTTTTTTTTGTAGTTACAACAAAATATTGTGTATCATTTTATCATTAAAAGGTGAGTACATTTGTCACAAGTTTTCATTAATTCGTCGTGATGTTAATGGAAATCACATACGATATAAATTGTAAAGTGATATTTAATGAGCCAAATTATACTAATAATATCGCAAATTTAGTAGGTAAATACTGTTAGTGTTAGAAAAAAAAAAGTAAAACATATATATTATATAGTTACTATTTATAATAATTTATTTATGTAATAAAGTGGAGTGACACTCATCTTACTTTGAGCCAGTATAAGGTAGTACCTATAGGTAGTTGTTATTGTTATTTTATAAATTAAACTTTTCAAGCCAATCCTAAATCATTGAATTTTAAAATAACAAAGCGGCTGTGAAGCGTTATGTACCTACATATTAAAAATTTTCTCCAGGGAGAAGATTAAGATATATATTAACTAACCTAACAATATTATATTATTATTCTTCTCACAGGTGTCATACAGCATACAGTCATGATATATTATTATGTGTTTATGCGTAGGTATAGACCATTATAGATTACATATTAAATGTCTACTAAAATTAATTTTTTCCATTTATTGTTTTGAGCATGACCGTGACAATGTTGAAGGTTGTGGTCATCACCTGAAATTAAATTAATATTATTATCTATCAGATGTAATGTATAATAATGTGTTTATTAATATTCTGATATTTATGTATATAATTGTATAAAATGTTTACGCTGGAAAATAGTTGTAAGTTAACGATTTTATTCGGTGTTGCTTTTATCTTTAATTGATTAGCATTATTGAACTTCATAGCAACTAATAATAACTTTTTAAATTTTAAATCCATCTTCGTCCAATCACAAGAATATATTCCAAAGTTGACGGATTCTTTCTGTATTTAAACACAGAATTAATAAAAAAAAACTCCTACTAATTCAGATAGGTAGGTTAGGTTAGGTAATTGAAATATGTTTTACTTTATCATTTAGAACGTCAAATAAATAACAGTATAAGGATAGTTGAATTACAAAAACAAAAAATGCCGTTGAGATCCTGAGTATGTTGAAAATAGAAAATGATTCTGCTGACGAACAAATCTATCAACAGAATAAAATCAGTATTCATTAATTAACAATCATCATGGTATATTAATATATTGGTATATATAGGAGTATATAGGACATGCAAAAAGGTTATTTTTATATATTTTTAGTTCGAACTGCAAAATTATTTAATTTATGAAGTATTTACCTAATATTTTTGTGATTTGTTTGGAAGATATGAACAAATAATGAAAATAAAAAATATTATATTTTTTTCGGCTTTATTAACTTGTAATAACTTATGTATAGTAATACAAAATATTTAGTATCCTAGTAATATATATAGTGTCCTTAAAATGTTCCCAATCTACCATGCATCTTTTCACGAAACAATTCATTATCAAACATAATTCCCACCGACACCGAAATGATAACCTTAAAATGCACGGAAAGTGGTTTATTTTTTTCCAGAAGTTGTGTATAAGTTATTTCGTGTTATTTATTTAGTGAGTGTTAAGTAAAAATAAATTATAAAATATCAAAATTTTTTTTTTTTTAGAACCTTTAGTTAATAACTATTACAGATCAACAATTACAGAAGATAGTGATTACATAAACCAATTAAAAATTAAAATATACATAGAGGCAATAGAAATTGGTGGTAATTAGACAAAAAGTAGTGTTGTGAAAATAATGATTATGATTTGGATTCGGGAAAATATAATTAAGGAGAGACGGTATTCTTAGATAGTAATGAGTTTAAGAATGTGGATAAAAGTGAAATTAATGGGGTAATGAGGTAATTTAGTTGCTAACTAATACATTATACAATAATATCTATCACACTTCCTACAATGAGGGGTGGATTTAGAAATTAAAAAAGGGAGGGGCTAGACGAACAAATTTTGTGCATAAATTATTTAGTATAGGTACCTACATGTATATTGCAATATAATAGTAACAAAAAACTTTAATAACAAAATTACTTTTTATTGCATATATCATATAACTACGTAGGCAAGAGTGAAATATTTTTAAGTACCTGAGGCCTATGGGGGGATTTAGTCCCCATAACCGCCCCCCCTTGTATCCACGCCTGCCTATAATTATAGGTTGTAAGGTTGTATATCAGTAGTTTCATTTGTTGCAACCTATAAAAAGTTTAAGATGTTGTGGGAATCATCAAAGTATCAGCATTGCGTATTATTCACTATTGTTCAACTCTTAATTGAGTATGATTTATATATACATATATGGTATATATGGTCCTCTCTCACTGCAGTGGCCCATCAATTTTACAGTGATTTCAAATAAATTTCCTTGCCTTTACACGACCTTTGAAAATTCACCACCATAACCACAATTGCCCCACATAAGTTAAGTTAGATAACCTATAGAAGAATTGTTGTGCTAGTTTAAAAATAATGTATCATAAGTCATAACCGTTCAACCGATGCACTATTATTCCTTCACTCTCGTCCATATATCATAATAAGAAATAATAATTTTTAAATTTTCCATATTGTAATTTTGTAAGACAGAGATATATATTATGTGGGTTTGGCGTTTTTTTTAATGTACTTCAAGGCCTCAGTCCTTAGTTAGGAATGTAAAATAAAATTATTTTTGTATATTAAACATTACCATAATAAATGAATATGTCAATATTATAAACAAAACTGAATCTATAATAATCAAAAATATAACTATTATCCACACCACACGATAGAATGATTTCAATTTTCTGAAAAAAAAAAATTAATATAATTTAAACATTATTTTTGAAGGTATTTAATTGATGGTAATTTTTCATATTTTAAGTTCAAATGTCTATTTAAAAATTAATTTTCAAATTCAATCAATATAATATTCAGGCACACCTACTAAAACACTTTGAAACTATTGATAAACTTAAATACTTACTAGACTTACTTACTCTAGGTATAGGTTATAGGTATAGAAATATATGTTAGATCATAGGTATTAAATGTACGTTACCTAACCACTAAAAGTATAAAAAAAAAATAAAATATCTTATACAAATAACAATAAAATATGACTCAACAAGATTGTTATACAGTATTATTTTAGTCGTTTGTTAGATATTATACTTTAATTAATTAAGAGGACGTGATGAGGCTCAAAAATTGTACTGTCGTATCTATCCTATATACAAACGTAAGCAAAACACCAAATTTGTCTTCATCAGAACCCATTTTGTATTGATAATTTTAATATTACGGTAAAGTGACCAATTATTAACTTTGAATGTATAAATATTATCTAGGTATGTTCTCTTGTCCGAGTTTTTATGTTATTTTAATTTATTTTAAAGCAAGTTAGCTATATGATCTTGGCCTTGCATGTAATATTAAAACTTAAAAATGTGCATAACGACATTTGAATTAAAATTTTTTGATAGGTCAATTTACTGTTATATTAAAACCCTTTCATCACCAATTGGATTCTGTTGAACGTAAATTTGTGATGTACATTTTTACAAGACGGTGAAAACACATACGGGCTTCACGTCCTATTAATATTTAATATTTATTATTAAATCGTGGAATTGTATGCATTAAAAAGTATCACAATATAGTAATATATAGTAAAAATCACGATCATAATATGTTAAGACTGTACACAATAAATCATTTGCTTGATAATTATTAATTTATTAATTATGAACTTAATGCACAACAAAAAGGTAAACTTTTTGTGAAACTGCGTGACCAGATTATTAACAAGAAACATCACGTCTTGTTAAAAACAATATTATTGATGATATTTTACTGAAAAACGATAGATTTGTAATAAAAAAAAATAATATTATTTTAATTTTCTTCTCGGCGAAGTATTATTTTGCACCAATATTATGTTTTTATAACAATAGGTAGATACATAATTTAATTTGACTTAGTTATCAAAGTTTTTCGAACTGTGTAATAAGTAACCAAAAATATACAATAGTCATCAAATATGCAAAAAAATAGTTGTCATTAAAAACTGTAAAAAATGCAAAACTGCAATCACAATTGCATAAAAATCCACCATCTAGTTACAAAGACATAAAGTATACTATTATTACAAAGAAATCAATGTTACTATCAAATATTATTTAGCTGGACTGTGTTGGAAGCATGTCAATAATTTCTGTGCTGAACTTGTTCAATAATTGACGGTCAAAATATGAAATTGGAAAGGATTGATGTACCTACTCTCTAACCATTAAAAGATAAACAAATTGCGTATAATTCGGTCCCAGGTAGGTATATGGTCCTTATTTATACTAAGAAAAAATTAAAAATTAGAATGAGGTTTTCGGCGAGTAACAAATACCCGCAATCTTCTGCAGCTGATGGCCACACCAGTATAAATAAAACGTGTAACAAAAATGTTAGATTTATTCCCCCAAAAATCTAACATTTCATGCATTTCCAAAATAATTTGAAAACCATTTATATGTATGTGTCGACGTATACATATAAATTATAATGTAATTATACTTTTTTGTTGTGAATATATTATTTTTTTTGTGTCTTAACTTATAACATAGGTGGTATGTATATATACAGTATAGCCAATGGAATAAAAGACTAACATGTAAAGTTTGTTCTGATCCATTACAATTGATTTAAGATCTTCATATGCTTCAAAATTAATGTTTTCTTTTTCTGAAAATCAAATAATTATATTGTTACTTTCCCAGAACGTATAAATTACCATTACGGTAGTATATAATATAATACTCCATACCAAAATATGGTATTATGATATATTTATGTCATACATTCTCAAGTGTGCAAGTGCAACTATTAAATGGAAAATAATACGAACGATATAACTTTATACATTAATTGTTAACTTATTAGTTATTAATATACAATTTGGGTTAAAATTAAAATAAATAGGTAGAAATATTATGTTCTTGAAATGGGGTTTTCAGGAAGTGAAAAAGAGTACCTATCTACCAAAATACACATTTTGAGAATATGTATTTAAATTTTTTAACCGTTTCTCGTTACTCAGTTCTTGTGCAATACGCGCCTTAATACTTTTTCGAACTAGCAACACCAATTTATTTTTACTGATGTCAACTTGTCTATTTTGTAATAAGAAAAAATTATACACATTTAAAAAATTTAAAAAATAATAATCCGAATCTGTAGAAAAAAATTGACTGCTCTTTTAAAAAAAGTAGGTGAAAACTTAACTATCTATGGTTAATAGTACAACACTGATATTTCCAGCGTAATTATAATTAATAATAATACAATACTAATACTAATACTGTTATAGTAGTAGGTACTAGTACATATTTATAACATAACACAAAGAATTTTACTACTTTAGGGACTTACCGTTTTGAAGGTTTGTAATTTCGCAATTGTTTCCGATATTTTCAAACGCAGTGGTAATTACTTCATACTGTGCAATTATAGCCCAACATAACGATATTAGGAAATTGTCAATGATCATCGAATAATTTAAAATGAATATTCCCATCGCTATTTCCATTAAATAAAATAGGTAATAATAGTGATTGTAAATTTTCGCGGATACTGGATACTGCATGTTGAAAATGTTATGATAACGCTGATTCGGGTCTTCAACCATCACAAAAGTGTTTAATACCAACGGAATAGTCATCCATATGATAAATACTACGGTGCTGTAGTTTTGGTATAAGTTAGTTATTGTTATCGATCTACCACGGTATTTACTAAGAATTCTGACGTTTTCGCGACACCGTCTACTTGTTAAAAAATCAAAGCGCGTTAGGTCGAACAATTCCCAAATTTGATCTGAATTATATAGAAGAACGGCAATTTTCAATAATGAAATTACAATAATGGAGTATATAAATATCATTAGTAATAAATCAATACTGTCGATGGTGTCTATGGTGTCTGTGAAAAAGCACATTGCAGAAAATATGTTATAAGTTGTAACGACCATAATAAACATGATATTTGTGAGCTTGTAAGTGTCATAATTTAATAGTTTTGAGCCATTTGGATTGAATATATGATAAAATTGGTATCGCTTAAATAAAGCCAAGTTAATTGCGACTTCGTGATCTTGCAACCATTTCATTTTGTGATATTTTTTAGATCACGCAATCTAAAAATAAAAATAATATAGGTACGTCATATAAACAATATAATAATTCACCATAAATAGGTACCTACAATATTATTATAACTATTGAGTATGAAGTTAAAGGAAATTGGGTACCTATATAGGTGGTATCTATATACCTATATGAAAAGTTTTCCAACTAGGTTTTACATCCAACTTTACAACATACACTTACCAAAACTATACGATATAGGTAACATACCTACTTACTTAAATTAACTAAATAAAAGGTAATAAAAATAACCTTGCAGAGAAGTAATCAATTTTTGCCATCTTATATATTGACAAATTCTAGTCTGCTGTTGATACCTATCCATTATTATTTTATGTAAGCTCATTTTTATAAGTCCGGAGATATAACTCAAACTCCCCAAAAATTACTATTATATAATTACTACACTACTATTTATACCAAATTGGAAGTTCTACTATGTATCGTTATAAACTCAAAACTCCTTGTTATCGTTTTATTTAAGTGTTTATAATGACCGTACGAATGTACCTACCTAAAATAACGATAATTTTGGTGAATTTAAACAAATATTTTCTAATGAGCATGCAATATAATATATGAGTTATATTATTGTGCGCAAACTAGTTGCCTCCTAATGGGTAGATAATACTTGTATAAGTGGTTCTGACGCGATTCAAACATTTTACTTATTATGAACATTATTATAATAATTATTGTTATATAATATTTATAAATTAAATTATATTATTAAATGTTTTTTTGTTGACTAATTATATAATAAAGTGTGTTAATTATTTCAAATTACTATGTTCAACCAACAAAAATTTCTTTTTCATTTTACACAAACTTGGAATTGTCTAGAATACATAAGTATTACACTTAAAAGGGTTGCTTGTACAGGGTATATATATTTTTTTTTTTTTATAAATTTATTAAGGCTTCAACATCAAAGGTCTTTAGCCTGCATATTAAGTTAATATAAAAAGTGAACATTATAATTATTACAAGTATTTACATGTGTTTACAATTTATGACTTATGTTTATACTATGGAAGAATACATTGATTGCGTCCGTATTGTCTGCATTGAGTGCTTGATGGAGTGTGGTGGGGTTTTTGAGGATCTTGCGGGCTTCCGTGTATTTGGTGCAATTTATGATGATATGTTCTAATGTTAGTGTCACATTGCAAATATCGCATACTGGGGCTGGTTCTTTTCTTATCAGATAAGCATGAGTTAAATGTGAGTGGCCTATTTTAGCTCGAGTAATATTTACTTCATCTCTTCGTTTGGTGTTGGGAGGGTATTTTAATTTTTTAATAGATAATTTTACGTTTCTCAGTTTGTTATAGAGAAGGGTAGGTTAGACCAAGGGTATATATTATATAGGTACCTAACTACAAGTATTATAGCAATAAGCTATACTTAATATATGCATTTGATAATAATAATCAAGTACCTAGGTACCTAGAGTAATATTTTACCTAATAAATAATAATTTGGTTGATTAAAATAAATTATACCAAAAAAAAATTTGTAGTCATTACAATTTTAATATTTTCACCAATAAACCTTGCAATTTTGAGTGAACAACATTTTAGCTAATGAAGTATGACTAGGAGACACAAACAGAATCAATATACCTATTAGATATAATATAATATTAGTATAACTTTATACAGTGGACGCCGCTTATAAGACTCACGGATATAAGGTTCAATCGCTTATTAGACTCAAAATCGTCTAGAACAGTTCGAACGTATCCAAGTGCATTATAAAAAATTAGGTTATAAGACTCAAATTTTGTAAAAAAAAATGGTAGGAAATAATCATTTTTAAGTTAAAATTTAGAAATAAATTGGTTTTTAAAAATTACATATATTTTTGTTGGTTATTCCTGGTTTCGATTTATCCTTTATAATGTGTGTCCTACAACAAATTTGAACACATTTTACGTCTATCGCAACCTTCGCTATTGTAGTGTGAGGTATAGATACAATCTCAATTACCTGGCACAGCTATCGTAATCGATAATCGATACATAATTAATAATTTATTTATTTATATGTAATAATTAATATAATGATATAATTTTAAATTTTAATCTTTATTGTTTCATTCATTCACTAATAAGTTATGTGTAATATGTATTCAAGTAGATTTAAATATAAGCAAAATATGCAGTAAAATACAATTCTTAAATATGTAATTAATTTTTTTGTTTTTTTTCCACAGACTCACTTTTTTCTGGTCCCAAAGTGAATCTTATACCTAAGATTTCGTACAAACAAATAAGTAATTTCAATTATTTTTCTCGATACCCCCTATTCTAGGTAAACAATAGTAGATACCTACAATTGACTACAATGCGTTGGTAAATATTTTATAATTTACTACCTATATGGTTGTATTTAATATAAAATAAATGTATTACGTACCTACCTTCTTTATAAAACTATGTTTGACGATAAAACATGATTTTCAAAGTATACGGTCTTACAATTTGGAAATGTCTTATTCGGTGGCTGGTGTGGTAGCTACTAAAATGAAAATATTTCATTTAACATTAAGTTCATAGCACCTTTTTAAATGTATGTAATTATTAATTTCCCTAATAATCATCTAAACTTTTTGGACACTTTAAACTTACGATATTGAATAATGTCTTAAATAAATGGTCAAAAAATTAAAATATTAATAACTATTTGTAGTATACGAAGTTTTACATAGAAACTTCATAAAAGAAATTACTTATATATACGAAATAGTTTGAAAGAACAAAAACGTAATAATTATCGTATAAATAATGCAAAATTATTTCGGTATTTTTTGTGGATATTGGTAATTTCTTCAAGGTTAATATTGAGTTATAATAGAGTCATAATAATTATAATGATATATACAAGTACAAGCAAGGAACCGAAAAACAGAAGAAAATGTGCATATCTATGACCTATGACCTCATTAGTAGGTTTAGCCTAATGATGACGAGTAAATTATACCCAATACCCATACGATATGAATTGTTTAAATTATATAAATGTAATAAATATGTCATGTATGTAGCCATGTAGGTACTCTAATATTATATCACACATACAAATAAAATAAAATAATTCAATATATTCATAGTAATTATTACAAACTAGTTTAGAAGCAATAGCGATAACAATTCACGGAAAAGAAATAATTACAGTATGCAATATATATCTACCTAACCAAACAAATTTTAACGATAATGACCTAGCCCAAATAATCAGTCAATTACCTACTCCGTTCATTATCACTGGTGATTTTAATAGCCACAACGAACTATGGGGCTCATTATCAACGGACAAACGCGGCAAATCAATAGAAAGATTATTAAAAAACGACAATCTAACCTTATTAAATACAGGAGTCAACACACGACTAAATCCTCATAATGGAAACTTCTCAGCAATCGACCTATCTTTTTCCAACTCAGCTTTAGCACAGCGAATCTCTTGGACAGTTGACACTGAAATATACAGTAGCGACCATATTCCAATTTTCATATCTATTATACCTAGGAAATGCGACACAAATGACATCCCCGGCACAAGATGGAATTTAAAACATCCAAACTGGCAACTTTTTTCAGACATTATAGAAAAAGAAATACAAATGGAAAACTCAAAAATCAACAATTCGACACCACAACAACTAATCGATTTCTTTACAAATCTAATCATAAATACCGCCGAAAAAACAATCGGCAAATGCACAAACAATAACAAACCAAAAGTACCGTGGTGGAACGATAATATAAAAACAGCAATTAAACTCAAAAACACAGCACTAAATCACTATAAAAAGACTAAAAATTTCAACGACTTCATTATTTTCAAAAAACACAGGGCCCATACTAAATACTTAATCAAAAATAGCAAAATCAACTCTTGGCAAGACTTTACATCTAATCTAAGCTTTAAAGTGGACCCTTCCAACGTCTGGAATAAAATAAAATCGTTAAAAGGTTTGAAACGCAACCACCAAATTAACATACTCAACAATGGAACCATAATCTCTCAACAAGAAGCAGCAAAACAAATAGGTGAATACTTCCAAAAAAATAGTAGTAACTTAAACAATTCAACAGAATTTAGAAAAACAAAACTCAAAGCAGAAATGACACCAATACAGTCCAAAGTTAACCAAAACAATCCACTACAAATAAAACTCAACGAAGATATTTCAATCAACGAAATACTCCATGCCATATCCAAGTGTAAAAGTAAAAGCTCCGGCCCAGATGGAATACCAATCTCTTTTATACGCAACCTCCCCTCCAACGGAAAGAACCTTTTATGTCATATATACAATATTATCTGGAAAAACAACTTCTTCCCCATCAACTGGTGCAACAGTTCAATAATCCCGCTACTGAAACCAAATAAACCTAAATTCCAAGCGGATAGCTACAGACCAATCTCCCTAATTAATAATATTAGCAAAATACTCGAAAAAATAGCAAATGCAAGGCTATCATGGTACTTAGAAAAAATAAATTACTTTTCATGCTTCCAAAACGGGTTCCGAAAAAATAAATGCACAGTCGACAGCTTAGGATATATCCAAACAGAAATAAACAAAACATTCTCGGAAAATCAATCTATGAGTTTAATAAGCTTAGACATAGAAAAGGCCTATGACCGCACGTGGAAACATAGAATAATCTCAAAATTAAGCACAGTATTATGCCACGGAAACCTATTAAATTACATTAAAAATTTTTTACGATCCAGAACATTCCAAGTAAAACTAAGCAACACAATTTCAGAAACATTTTCTCAAGAAAATGGAATCCCACAAGGGTCAAGTCTATCCCCAACATTATTTTTAATAGCCATAAATGATATAACAAACTACATCACCGAACCCATCAAGTACACCCTCTTCGCAGACGACCTAAATATTTTCTTCAGAAGCCAACAAACAAACACAATCCAAACCATACTTCAAGAAAGCTTAAATAACCTAACAAAGTGGGCTTCAGAAACAGGCTTCAATTTTCCAACAAATAAATCACAGAGCATCTGCTTTACAAAAAAAAGAAATCAAAAACCTCCCACCTTTAAATTAAACGAACTAACTATTCCAAACAAAGACTCAATAAAAATTCTAGGCATTACATTCGACAAAAAATTAACATGGATACCCCACCTAAAACTCATCAAAAAAGAAACAACACAAAGAACAAATATCATAAAAATACTAGCGCACACTATATGGGGCTCCAAAAGCAAACTATTAATTCAATTACACAAAGCACTCATCCGGTCAAAACTAGAATATGGCGCAGAAGTTTACCAATCAGCCAAAAACAGAGTCTTAAAAACAATAGATCCTATACACAACACCTGTTTACGCCTAGCTATCGGAGCCTTCAAATCTAGCCCGGTAGAAAGCATCTACATTATAGCCAGTGAACCCCCTCTCTGGATCCGAAGAATACAAATAGCACTACACTACGCCGCAAGACTAACCAGAAACAACGCCGTAACACCAATACCCGAACACATCAAACAAATCATCAACAAATACAAATTAGATTTTTCAAATATATTGAAAAACACAATCATACAAACTCCCCCATGGTCAACTAAAATCAACATAAACACCGAAATAGCAGTAAATAAAAAAAAAGAAACCACTCCAGAAATTTATAAAAATCTATTCCACGAACTCAAAAATAACCTATCAGGTCAAGACATTTATACCGACGCCTCTAAAAGTGAACAAGGAGTAGGAATAGCAATCATTATAGACGAAGAAATAATAACATATAAACTACAAAAAAAATGCTCCATCTATACCGCCGAGGCCATCGCCATAACATCAGCTCTCAAACATATCGAAAACAACCCACACCAAAATTTCAATATATTCACCGACTCCCTAAGCACCATCAACAGTATCCAAAATATATTTCAAACCAACGACATTGCTACTAACATCATAAACCAAATCGAAAATCTAAAACACCAAAACAAAAATGTCCAAATAATTTGGACACCAGGACATAGCAAAATCCACGGTAACGACCTAGCCGACCAAAATGCAAAAAATGTAATAACATCTGAAGCTCCCAAACTAAAATTCAACACAATATTAGACACAAAAAAACACATAAAAACAATCACACAAAATATATGGCAAAATCACTGGCAAAACCAAAACACAAAATTACGTGAAATAA
>JANEHU010005158.1:0-74786 GCA_027563435.1 Nasonovia ribisnigri | reverse complement strand
GCCCACAACCAACTACCAAGTATCGGCCTATAAAGGACTTAATACAGACTTGTCTAAATGTAATATCTATAAGTATAGGTTATACCTATATAAGTACTAATAAATTGTACTATTAAAGCCTAAATATAGGATATAAAAAAAACTTGTATCCGTACAGTCTAATAGTAGGGTATTTTATAAGTACTTATACTTGTGTAACTAACTATTGTAAGACAAATAATAACGATTTATATCTACATTCTACAAAACGATTATGTGCGGTAGTGCGTAATAAAGAACAAAAACGCTTACCTTTGGTCGAGTGAGCCACCAAAACAAAAAATTCTAAAAGCTAAAATTGTATCTATTGATCGTGTCAATAACGAGAAATTTTCTTTAATGCACCTATAATAAACCTCAACATTATGTTCACTGTAAATACAACCGTAAAGGGCATAAAAATAACTAATATAGTATAGCACCGCACTTCCACACTCACGCACTGTATTAAAAAAAAAAAATACTAAATTAAATATATTAATATCTATCTTTAATATATAATACAATAATAAATACCTAATTAAAAATGATTAAATAAGTATACCTGCACAGTTACCACTTACCGTCCTTACCGATAGCTGGTAGCTTCCGCGCGGACCTCAATATGTAGGTAAAGGTATAATATTTTGTTTTCTCGTTGCACGGGCGTTTGGACCTTAGATCGTATTTATTATATTTTTCTATCTATCTATAACTACAGTTTGTAAATCAAACAACGGAGCTGATGATGATCTATGATCAGTAGGACACGCGCCGTCAACAGTCAACAAAAATGTCGTAATGCTTATACAGCCCGCGGTATTTACATGTATTATAAATAATATTATTAGCTACCATTATGGAATTATCTATAACACATATTATTTATAATTGTAATAGTCGTTGGCTTTTCTAGTGCACAAAAATATAATAGCGTATTACATATTTACATGTGTATTGTATATAATAAATTATAACCTGTTGGCTATTGAAATTCTCAGTAACCAGTAACCAGTAACCAAAAGCACCGGGAAAAAAAATTAAAAAAATTACGGAAAAACGAGAATTTTTACGCAAAATTGGTTTTTGATAAAATCGATTTCGGTTTTTGGTGTAACTCCAAAAAAAATTACCGTAGGTACCTACATAGAATTTAACCAGAGTTCATAAAAAAATCAATAATACTGTTTTAATCGATTAAAACATGATTTAATTGAGTTTAAAACAAAATAATATTTAATTTATTTAGAAAGAGTGTCTAAATTAGTGTCTGTATTTAAAAGTTTAAACGGTACCAGATCTTTATTCATTTAAATTGTTTATTTATTTTCAATTAAAATGATGTGAATTATGATAGGTATTAGGTATATGATGTTTTTATTATTATACATCTTTGGTATGTCTATTATCAATATATCATCATTACAGTATTGAATATTCTATAAAGTATAAAATATATGTATACTCCCTTAAGCAGACAATTTCAGAACTCAAAAGCCAGAAATACTTGGGATCGCATGACTTGTTAGCTGTAATGACTAAACAGTAAACAATACATTTTATAATTCTGTTATATAAGTTTTTGTTGTACCTCAATAAAATATTGAACATAGACGTTCCTTACAGTTTGCATAAGTAATAGAACTATAGAAGTACCTATATAATTTTGTCTGTTGGTAATTTGAATTAGTAAAATTATTGTTAAACATCTTATCTTGTTAAAACACGTTTTAAACATCTCAACTCTGAATTTAACTGATGTTTTCATCAGTTTTCATAACTATTATTTTCCATACACCATGACATTTTCAAAATATTTAGACTCACGTTCATCTATTTTTAGGCATATGAAATTTTTGATTTGTGTTAGTTTTTTTTAATAAATGACGGTAAAAAAAATTTCGATTGGTCAAACCTCATAGTTTGTCGAAAGTGTTAATTAAAAAAAGTTGAGCGGAAATCCTCAATCATTTATCCTCAAATCACGATAATTTGTAAACTATTTTGAAATAAAATTTAATACATTTTTTTTTTTTATATCTAAGATTTGAAAATTTAATACAAGATTCCTCATAATTCAAAAGTTTTTCTGCCTTTATCAATACAAAATTGACAACATTTATCAAATTAAAAAATTACAAATTATTTTGTGGTTAAAATGTATAAAATGTTCAATTTTTGTAGCTAAGGACTGAACATTTAAAACAAGGTCACAAGAAAGTCGTTTATTCTGTAACAAAAAAATCTAAACAATTTATAAGCCCAGTTTTTTTTTATAATTATTTTAAGTTCAAATTTGGTCGTAATTACATATTATTACGAAGAATAACAATTTCAGTTATCTTGCTGTAATTTAAAAATATTATTCGTGTGTACTTGAAACTTTTAAGTAAGTACTAATCTTATTATATTTGAACACATAATGACATTTTCAAATGCAATTTTTTCGATAAAAATTAACTCAACCTACTTTAGTAGTACCTACTAAATACTAATGCCTAATAGTAACAAAAGTTACTTTAATCACAATACTATCGTAAAAAATGGCTACTTAGTAACATTAATAGCTGACAGATCGTCTTATTTTACAAATTTTTAGTGAAAATATATAATACCTTAAAAATGTATAGTTAAGGTTTGAAAATGTAATACAATGTTCCTCATATTTATTCATACTGGAACCAAATATATAAAAACACAATTATTTAAGATAATATATATTATATTATTTATTCTTAGATAAAATTAAACGAATAATAATGATTTTAGCTATTTTTTTTTAATTGAAAAATATTATTATTTATTATATTTTATATTTTTATACACACTAACATTTTCAAATCCAATTTTATCGAAAAAAATTAATTAAATCTACTGTAAATTAATATATACCGGGTGTTTCACGATGAACTGACAATTGCAATTACTTTTGTATATAAATAATTTAAATAGCAATATAATTAATATATCATACAATACACACAATATATCATTGAAATATTGAATTCAAATCTTATCGATTGCAGCATAGATAATAATATAATATACACAATTTACGTACCTATTGGCTATTACCTATATAATATTATCTATTCATCCCAGTGACCCACACCGACACATAGTTTACAGCACAGCCAGAGCGGTACCCCATTGCCAACCTTCTTTTAGATGTATTGTAGGTACCTATATTTATATATCTATAGAGACATAGAGTATATATCTTGACGTCTAGACATGTACGAGAACAAAGACTAGGGACGGGACCAGATCGAAGATCTGGGTGGGAGGCGCATTCATTAAAACGTATCTTCACCATACTAATTTTTTAATATTTATCTGTATTTTTAAAAATTATATAAGACAATTAGTATAAAATCCATCAATATTGTGATTATTGTTAAATTATCATTGGACATGGTCGTGTATCGTGTATCTAATACTGTAATATAACCTACCTATTAGGTAATAAAAAAAATAAGTTAATACGAGTATCAATATAATTTTAAATCTCTCTTATTTTTATATTATACAATATACTATCAATTATTTATTAAAAATGTCTAAGATCACACTGCAACAAATGCATAACTAGGTAGGTATATAGATTTTTTGATTAAATTATAAAATTCAATATTTTTTTTTAAAACATATAGAATTACCTATATACCTAGCTAGTAGTAATGTACCATGATTTTTTATTATACCATTGATTTTATAATAAGCATAAGCAATGGTAGGACTGTAGGAGTTAGTAGGTAGGTATATCCTCTATACGATACAGTCGATACTTAACTAAAATAACTAATGTTTAACTGGTTTTGTCAAGAGTTGTCAATTAATTTGGTATTGTATATTTTGTATCCATGGTCAAACTTTAATTATTTAAATTATAACTGTCTATTTTTATTGGCTATAGAGGGTAATAGTTGCGCTTTGAATAAGCCCAATATGAAGTATTATAGAGAATAGTGATACTTTTATCAATGGCCAATGATTATTTTCATACTAAATTAGTCTAGTGTATTGTCTTCTTTAAATGTATATAATTATAATTTATAATTAATAATAATTTTATTAAAAATAAAATCTTATGATTAAAAAAACAGGTGTAGTTGAATATACCTAAAATATTTATAAAATAATAATATGATCGTTGATCCACAATGACATTGCTACCTAGTAAAGATTATTATTAAAATAAAGTATAAACAATAAACCCATTATCATAAATATTATTAATTATACTTTTTATTTTTTTTATTAGGTACCTAGGTACATAATATTGTTTTATAATCTAATTTACTTTTATTTCCAAATATGGGTTTGACACTAAATTTTAATGGCTAATGCTGTATTATAGTGTTAAATAAATAAATTCTTTTGGAAGTTTCCAAAGTTTCTCATGCAATAACTTAGGAAATTAAAAAAAATGTGAACATATTTTTAACATAATGATAAAAATATTCATAAATCATTTGTTAGTTTTTACTTTTACCTAAATATAAAGTTGATTCCATGTATTTTATTGTTCAACTTTAAACCTGTCTAAAAATGTCTTATAAATAATACCTAGCTTTAGTATATAAAAAATAAAAACAAAATGTAAATACCTAATTCTATGTTTAATATTTTTTAATTATTTCCCAATACATATATTATTTTTTAATTTACTATTTCTAAGTATTACACATAAATTGCTTAGTCATAAGCACAAAGGGCATCAATGGAGAAGTTATTAAAAATATTCAATTAAAATGTATATTGTTTTGATACATTCAAATATTGAACTTAAAATTGAAATGCCATAAACCTGTGTATCTAAATAGGGTCATGGAATTTGTGTACCATGTGGATATGTGGTCTATATGAATCATTTTTCTGTTATACAATGGGTACTGAAACATATTTTTAATTTTAAGTATGCAGCGACATAATGCTCATTTAATTTAACCATAGGTGTGAGCAGATTTATGTAGCAAATGAAGGTACTATTTTTTTAACCACCTATCCCTTTACACTGTTACCCCTCCCCGCCAAAAAAGTTTAAATGTCTACTAAAAAATTCCCAAATAAAACATTTTCAAACTAAAAATTAATTGTATTCTAATGCGAAGATACTTCCAAATTCTAGCAGTTTAGAAGCAGTTTTTAAAAAAGACTTAAGGGGATAAAATTATTTGGCTAAACATAAAACAAAAACCTTAAGGTGTGTGGTTATAACCCCTTACAAGTTACAAGCCACACTCATGCTCACGTCTATGACTATAACATACATATAAAAATGTACTATAATATTACCAGTATTGAGTTATAACTTATAATGAATCAATGTGAAAAATTAAAATATTATTATAAGTTATTACAGTTATGAAAAAAGACTAATTGGTGTTCTATTACATCTGCATCATAACGTGTCCTAGTGTTTTATTATTGCTTTAAATTTAGGTTAGGTTAAATTAAACTATTTCTAAATGTTATTGAACAAAAATATTGCATAATATAGATCCATACAATATACAAATTGAGATAAAAAATTTTTTAAAATCTGTAAGTCTCAACTCAAAATATAATTTTATAATCTATGTCTTAACCAATTTTTTAACTTAGGTGTAAATTGTATGCGCATGAGACATAAGACTAAAATATATTATTTCAGTACCTAACAACAATTTAATATTATATAATAATATACCTTATTTCAGATTTGTGCATATTATAATAAACTCATTACATTTCCATCAATAGCAAAATAAATATTGGTATATTTACATTTTAATCATCATTCATCAGTTTTCTCATTTTTGATATACCTAAGTATTATTCAAATAACTTTTTAGTTAAAAAGTTGTTCATAGGTACTAGAAAAATAATTTACAATTTATAAACGATAAATAAACAAATTAAAACAATATAAACTTTCAAACAAACTAATACATTTATTGTAAGAAAATTATTAATAAAATTAATACAAACTACTTGATCTCATATTCAGTACCATTCATATAAAAAGACAAAAAATGTTTGAATACTTCTGGATTGTAATCTTCTAGAACTGGTACACCTTCATCAAAAACACAATTTTTATACACATCCAACAATGGTGTTTGCCAATAAATGTTTTTAATTCCATTTTCTTCAGGACCGGCCAAACTATTCAATTGGAAAACAGAAAAATGGAACCATTGTGCATTTGTATGTACACATTGTAATGTAATAGGTTCTGGTAATTCTTTAACATTTTCACCATATTTAGATTTGGCATTGGCAACAGCAAAAGCATAACATTTCATCAATGATCTTCCCATTATTTGTGTTTGTAACACAGGTGTTTCGTATAAATTCTTAACTTCTGTCTCATTATAATGTATAAATGCTGTATGAATGTTGTTAAATTTACCTGTGATAGGTGAAATAAACTCATCTTTATGATAAATATTAATTTCATCTAATGATATCTTGTAATCCAATGGAGATAAGTCTGGCAGGTCTCCTTGAATGTCATCCATGTGAGGAGCTAAAGAAGTGTCGGATAATAGCAATAAATCAGCCCTTAAATTAAGGCTTATATTAGCATTTCTTTGCAAAGGCACCTTAAAAAAAGCATCTTTAGCAATTACTTTATTCGAACTCATATTTCCAACACTTGACTCACATAATTGCAACATCCTACTGACTATTAGATTATTACGTCTTTTGTCCGGGATACCATAATCCCTAGGGAATTTCCAAGCAGGTCTTTTTGGATCTTTTCTAATTGGTAATTTCTCTTGGACAGCATCGTATAGAATAGACGATATGATGATTCGTTGGATATGTTCATCTTGATTAGGTAATCTATACGCTTCGTAAAGTTCTTTAAAGTACTTTGGTAAGCCAGGTTCTGGTTCTATTGCATTGGTAAAAACTTTAGCTTGTTCCAACCCATGAACCAAAACGTTATGATCACCATAAACAAGACATGGGTCATCATTCCATAACGGATGTGTGTTGTTTAATTTGGGTTCCAATTTTATGGGTCCAACAATATTGTTAAATATCTCTTGGACATCTTGTTTTTGTGCTTCAAGTAACGGTTCATGTAAAAACTGCTTGGCGTCTATAATAGGTATACTACGAGATGCAAGAACTTTTTCGGCATTTGTTTCAATTAGTGTCTTCTTGCGCTGAACACGCCATTGCCATTTTATAAGACGACCGATGTTTTGTTTGTACAGCACCTGAGTGATTTTCATCACGAAAGCGAAAACAAACTGTTAATACTTAATATTACTTTGGTTAATATTCATAAAAAATAATCAATAAACAACTGACATTTATTACACTTGAATTGAAGAAAAAAAATTAATATAAATCGGTAAAAATTCTGAATTACGGAATCAAGTATAAATTATAAACCTAACCTTATCAGTTATCATTGATATACCACGATAATCTTTCGTACAATCATTAGTAGCGATAACACTGATAATCATGGAGTAAAAAGTATAAATTAAAATATAGACAATTTTACTCGGTGTTGTAGTAGTCGGCTATCTAGTTGTTCGACGCAAGTTCGCAACTACGATAACGACTGCGAAATAACTCGATAATATAGGTATTATGAGTAATCTTTAATTGTGGTATTTTTTTTTTAGTATTATTATTATTAGTTACAACCATGAAACTATTATAGCTCAACATAATCATCATTACAGTAATAGGATATTATAAATAGGTGATATAAACATTAATCAAAACTGATATATTTAGTCAGTTGGAATCTAAAAATGGATCAGATAATTATAATGAGGATATAGGCACAGAATATTCTGTGATATAGGTATTGGATGAAAGTAATTATGGAGAGATAGTGCCTTTGGCGACGAGTGTATTTAGAATTGAAGAAAGAAATGTGATTAGTGGACTGATTAATGAATTTAGACGGCACCGCATTCTATAATTAAATTGGAATCGTACAATTTCTGCAATGTTTGTGTAATAATGATCAAACTATATTACCAATGTGGCGGTACCTTACTTAGCTATACAGCACACACCCCGAACACATGATGAATCGTTGGATGTTCGATGCAAGTTTATATGTTTGTCATTGTGGATTACCTGTTTCAATACGTTACAAACCAAATGCTTTTTGGGAAAATAGTACAACACAATTTGTTGTATGCCAAAAAAATTACATGGACCCCTCAAGATGTCGGTACTTTAAATACATGACAGAAGATTACCACTTATGTGACTGTCATACACAGGCGTCATTGCGTGTCGCCAAATCAGGTATACATATAGGTAAACCATATTATACGTCAATACGTCATACGTGAGCAAAATCATATTCTGACCCGAATATTGAATATTATACTTATGAATAAAATACATTACCTGTACATTTTGATTTTTTGTTGCTTATTATTTTAATCTATATCTGCCAAAAAATATAAGTTTTTTTTTCGGGGAAGAAAAAATTTGCAAGACTGCATTTAGACAACATTCAGTAGTGCGATTAAAAATAAAATGTTTACAATAGGTACTCAGTATTGAGATGATCCCAAACTGTGAATAAATAATTAAAAACAAAATTTTTGACATCACTTTGATTAGGTAGAGTGTATTCTTTTTTTTGTCGGATATTATAAAGATCTGAAATACGTAAGTCCTAAACTAAATGTTTACTCAATAAAAGATTGGTCAAATGATTTAAAAAGCATACTTCACAGAAATATTATATAAATTCTATTCGTTCTTTTATTTTCAAAAAATTGCTGGCTATTAATTTATGTTAAACGTTGAAGAATAAACATAAGAGCCATTTTTCGTACGAAATATTTCACTGGAAATATACTAAATTCCAGGTAGCCTTGTTGATCCTTCTAAAGTACCTACATTTATTAAAACTGATTTGAATTATATTATTTAATATTTTGATTAATTCAATGTGCATTTAGAATATTGTTACCTATATCCCCCACCATTATACTTATAAATCATTATTACCATATAAATCGACTGATAAAGTGCAAAATATTATAGGTATGCATTGTGTGTTTAGGATCATATTTTTCAGTTCAAATAATTTATCTATACGGTATAATCGGTATATACTATATTATGTTACTCCACATTACTTCTTAAATAATTTATTAATTTAAAATTTAAAATTTAAAATATAAAATATGAAAATATATGTTCAATGTACAAAATATCAAGATTTTGTTTAGACGTGTTTTTTTTAGAAAATTCTAGAATTATTTAGTATCAAAATATGGATTTCTCATTTTTATAGTTTGCCCCGTTTCTTGTTGTCATACGCAACGTATACTATATTATTGTTATATTAGTTACCTATACGAATAAAAAACAAAATCAAATGCATAATAAGTATATAATATAACATCGATTATAATAAAACAGCGACGCTTTGCGGATTTAAATATATAATATATTTTTTATATAAATGTACTTCTTCTTAAAAAAAGTTGTTATCGACGTTCTTATGAATCTATATGGCTATATAGGAGTTGAAATGATCAATTAATCATTTTTTTCATTAGAGTTAAAAATACTTAAAATGAAATTGAAAATAGACAGTTACTGTCTTCATACAAATATATTTTAGCTATAAGCCTATAAAAACTCGACAATAAAATTATACTCATAAATTATGAATCGTAGTAATTCGTCTTACGAATTACATAATATAGTACTTACTATACAGTGCAGCACCCATGGGGAGCCTTTGGGCTGAATCCCCGATGTGTCCCTTCCCAACTATTTTGATATAGATTATAATATATTATCATAGTATATTGTTTTGTCACAAATATATTACAATGATGATGTTTTTTTTTGTTTCTAATGATTATTACGTTAAATATACCATGGTTAAAAATATAGGTACAGTATATTTTTAACCGCGGTGTTAGATATAGTCGATATAGATTGATAGTAATGTACTAATGTTGTATATATTAATAAGGTTTGTGGAAATCTCCGATTGATCATTCCATTGAGGATTATTTTTTGTTTTATATTCTGGTAACTGGTGGTTATATACCCTAATCCAACTTAAATCTGGCGATCGTAGGCTGGACCATTTGACCACGATTTTTTGTTAATTCTATATATAATTTTCAATTTTTTTTCATTTTCTTTACACATTTTTAATCGTTAGCGAGAATCACTAGCTATTATGAAATTATACTCTGATGTAATTTAGATCATAATTAATATTTCAATTTATATATTATTTTAGTCATGATTGGAACTATTTATTAAGACGTAATCATAATTAGTGTAATGTGGCAAAATTATACAAAAAAAAAAAATTGTTGAACTGTATTTTATTTATTATACAATATATTATAATGAAGTATAAAAAATATATAATTTGTTATTACGTCTAAAAGATTTCCCAATGACTCAATGACTTAAAAAGCCGAAAATGTACTGATTATTTTTTTTAGAAAGGTAACCTTATAATTTTTGTAAAAAAAAACTTACTTATACATAAAATAAAATCAATGATAACTAGTGACATTGTATTATTGTAATGTGTAAACAATATTCATAGTTCGTGTTTGGCTATTATTCCGCATTATACGTTTTACTACTACGAACATAATGTATTATCTTTCCTGTACCTATATACATAATATATAAATTATAATATACATATTTATATATTGCACAACGTCTATATGTATCGATAATACAAATAATGCTAATGTACCTAATTTAAATAAAATATATACGTCTTAATAGTAACTAATATGTAATAAATATTATATATATTATGTGACCCGCCGACCCCCAAATAGCTGCAGCCTTCGCGGTGAAGAAATAATATAACATGCCGAATTTGACAATACGAGTGTAGAACTACGCGTTTCACTCGATAAAATTAATAAACGATAATATTAATACCTCTGCATACAATAATATAACATAGGTATCCACATGATATCATAATTAATAAATAAAGTTAATTTGATGTACAAGTGTGCTTCTAATCAGGATATAAATCGGCTAACAGAAAATAAAAGTAAATGTCAAAGACCGGTTTTCGTCTCGTACTGGATTTCGCGATGTGTATACAATACCCACTATTCATACAAGTATTGAAGTATTTAACTATAAAACAGAGTCCACGCGTACGTAAGTATCTCTGCGGTACATATATTATGTATAAAATATAAATATTAGGTATTATTGTTGTGAGTTTATGACGTATCTGGTAGGTGTTACACGTTATACCACCTGACCTCTGGACGCCTGACCGTCTGACCCACTGTAGTTAATATTCCGGCCCCAAGGTCCGCGCGGTGACATCGGGTTGAGGCACAGCTTATTACGTGTTTTTACAAAACAAACAAGTGTGCTGTAAATACTCGTTTAACGTCGAGCCCGGTCGAGGTTAGGTTCCTGGTAAACACAATGTTACCCGAAAAAACGTTAAGTGAGACACTTTTTACATATACTTTATTATATATTATCACGGGACTCGGATTCTTGCTTCTTGCCAATAAATGACAATGTATAAGTATGTATATATGTATTATAATAATTGCAATTTAATTATTTTATTTATACATTATTAGTTGTTCGTTACATATTATTATACCAAAACTAACGATAACTTATTATTAGATTTACATACGTATTTACAATTAATTTCTTAGTATATGAGTCTATTGTTGAACAACTGACTATCAATAAAATGAAAAACGATTACCAAGTACATATTAATATGTATTACCTACTTAAAATAATTTATAAATAAAAATAGTACCTAGATAGGTATGTCAATATAAACGATAACAGTATAATCTGAAAGAGGTCGACGAAATTAAATTACTTATATGTATATATACATATAACACAATATGATGAACACATGTTATACTAAAATCGTGCAGTGTTAAACGAATCATATGGACTTCAACTTATACGACGCAATACCAAAACAACACTAAATTATGAGGCAACGTTAAACGAGGATTTACTGTAAAAGCAATTATATTATTAAAAACGAGCTGATGTGCCTATCATCGCCCATGAAGGTCCCACCTTTCTTGTTATTATTTTATTATTATTTTTATTATCATGTCTATTGTCTACTACATATTTAGGTATAATCAGGTATAATCGTTATTTATATAAAAAGAATGTATCTATCTATTTTGTATTCAAAGGGCACTGCCCGGCGCCCGTTAATTGTTATTAAACAATACGGTCTATTATTATATTATTATAAGCATAATAATATTGTATAACATATTATACCGACCTGATTTAATACAAATGTTGTGAATAATATGATAATTCGTATAGACGGAAATTTAAAGAATCACGATTTAAAATAAAAATTCAAACTTCTGTTCTTTCTAATATTAAAATAAAGTTTCAAATGAAACGATATTTGAACAAACGCCCTTTCCAATATCGCCTTTATATTCTTTATTCTCTATTTAATATTCTTTATTCTAGTCATTGTTCATTCAAACTTTTTCTGGACTCCCGAGTAAACACTGTAAAATGGGGTAGATTAACGTCGATTTTTTAGCGACTGTATCATATAATAATATTATGTTAGATCCGTGATGTCAGAAGAACTGGTCTCGATGCACAAACCGGTTACAACGACATTATAATAATTGATAATGTTATGCGGGAGCCTATATTTTAAGTTTATTATATATTTTTTTTATCGTTTTTGTCATTTTGTCCTCTAAAATTTAGTTTTTCAATTAAAAAAAACTGTCAAATATTGAAATATACCTACACTTAGATAGAGGGGATGGTATGTCCCACTCGATCATCGTACTCGCATACGGACCATTGAAACGCGTGTGTATAAATACCGTCGGGATTTCGAGAACGATACCAGTGATCCACGAGTTTTTCATCGATATACAAATTATTATTACTTTCTTGGAACTCTTCGTAGAAACATATTCGTCGTCATGTACAAATTAATGGTAAGTTCCACTATATTATAATATGGTATAAATTATAACATTTCATCACAGATTCACAGTTCGTCCTTATGGCGTGTCGTATAAGATATAAGTATAAATAGGTAATATACTATTTAAGTATAATAGTAGGCGAGCGTAGTTTAAAGATTTTTCTGACGTGTTATTGCTACTATTGTCGTTTATGGATTTATGTTTACTATAATTTGTTATCATACAAGATTGAGTAAAAGTGAGTGGTGGTGATGTATATAAAAGTTATTTGACTTTGAGGATCAAGATAAAATGTTTAAATATTATAATATTATTGTGTTGATTATGTTATATTCTACATAACATACGTAATTATTATTTCTGGTTAGAAGGAGTTCTCCGAAGATTTTAATTGCGCCGTTTCATACGAAGTACGGCAATAGTATCAGTATTATTTGTATTTGAAGAAATGTGTGATTTGATCGACGTCCCTAAAATTTTTTTTTTAAATATCTATGTTGTAATAAATTGGTCTAGAGATTTAAAATATAAAGTTTAAATTTACAAGGTTATAACATTAATTTGGAAAATATAAATAAATAAATATAGACTATAGTAGACACAGACTACTTAACAAATTAAATTATGTAGGTTGTAGGGTTTAAATGTTAAATAATAAAATATTTTTTGTCGAGTGCAGAATATGTTTTGAATATCGAAGGGAGTGTTGGAGAATTTAAAAACGAAAGAATTGTCGGGCTCGTTGTTTTGATAATTTTGAGCAGTTAAAAATGTGATGGGAAACGTCACAGACCGCGGGGTTCTTGTGTAGTTTGCATATATGTTGTACAATATTTTATTATATTATAATTATGTAGAAAATTATTTTCGATTATTATGTGTTATAATATAGTTGTTGATTGTCGCTGCTATGGCTCTGATTGCTACCGCTACCAATGAGATCGTCTATACGTACCCACATCACATTGATACTTACCCATCCGTCTACACTTACCCATCCGTCTACACTTACCCAGCGTACCACTACCCGTTGGCTTACTCGTCAGCCTACCCATCAGCGTACACTCTTCTTCGTCGTTAAGTCCATCCACGTCGTAATGAACTGCAAATATTGAGAACAACCGTTAACAAAACTTCGAAATCTACTTCTTGAAGTTATATAATATCATATAACTTTAACCATAATGTTATTACGTAGGTATACAGTTTTTCTTCTTATATTTTTATAGAATATCTTAGTTTTGTTTATAATATTAAATGGCTACCTACAATCGACACATATATATTATATTATATGCAGACATAATTCTGTTATTATTTATTGCACATTATATTATTATTTATATTTGAAAAATATAAACGCATTTGGTATATTTAATTATTATTATAATATTATCTATATATTATATCCTATATTCCCATATATCCTGTATACATCATATAATAATATGTCTTGTAGTTATTTATTCTTGCTGCAAGTGTGATATATGTAATACGTACACCGCAGTATCCAAATAATTACTGAATGTAATAAACACGCATAAATTTAAAATAGCATTGTTTTCCATGTTTCTATAATGTATGTACCTATATAGTATTTAACTGACGAGTTATATCGGTATAATAATTAAAGGCATCGGACGTGGAGAGGTGCAGGGTACCTTAAATTTCAACCCTGCCCCCTCCCCCCACACAAATACTTGAAAATTATGAAGTGACTATTGTAGTATAAATTATCTACTGATTTGGATACATATGTGCAGTTCAAACATTTTTTTTTTTGTTTATATTTATATTTTTATTATGAAAGGTTTAGCTACCTATAATATATTTTACTATAGGTACAGTAATGTGCAAGTTTCAGCAAATGCCAATTATGAAATATATTATACTATATATTCAGATACGCGGGGAAACAAACATATAGTGTGCTGAGCAGAGTCAATCGTTTCATCGCGGTGTCTGATCCTTCTTGATCTTATGCAGGAAAATGCCAAAGCACCCACGACCGCTGAGCATCTGTGTCAGATGATGAGATAGCTGCTTACCGTATTTCTTTTTGCTCTATCCAGTGACGTCCTAGATGAGCGTCCTCGTCCAAGCATCTTTTTCTCTGTGCGTATGCGGTCGCACTATAGATTTAAGGTGCAATCGCGCAAGTTGCCCTGTTCGTCGTCCATTGGAAATCGGCGGTTCTGGTGCGCTGCCGTTCTTTTATAAACTAGGAGGACCATAGGTGTCATGGCTGCGATTATATTAGCGGCTATATACTAGTTACCGTGCTAAAGGCACAACTACTGCTCAGAACTGCTCTAGGGTATCAATTCGGTTTTTACTATAACGCAAACTTTGGCCCCAGACCGATGATCCGTATAGAAAATAACCGAGTACACCACACTGACTAGGAGCCTCCTACTAGGTTCCTTGGGACTCCGTGCTTTTGGCATAAGTCTGTCTAGATATACTAGCATATATTGTTT
Organism: Nasonovia ribisnigri; assembly: GCA_027563435.1. Lineage (NCBI taxonomy): Eukaryota > Metazoa > Arthropoda > Insecta > Hemiptera > Aphididae > Nasonovia > Nasonovia ribisnigri. Next base: position 59,323 of record JANEHU010005158.1, on the reverse strand, counting down.
GCCTTATCCACCATTGTTTTTACGTGTTCATTATATCTCAGTTTTCATCAACCGTGATGCCCAGATGCTTGAAGCATTTTTCCTTTCCACAGTCACGCCGTTGAGTACGCCAGTGGTACATCGTCTTTGTGAGTCCGTTTAAACACTATGGTAGCAAGACGTGGGGAATATAAAGAACCTATAAGAACCTAACATATACATACCTTAACCTATATGTAAGGTACTTTAACCCCGGCAATTCCAAGCCTTCTTGATTAAACTTTAAGAAGTATTCTGAACAGAAAAGTATAATATGAACATAAAATAATATCGACATAGAAATTAATGGAGTTCGTTTCTATGAAATTTGTACTATGGTTTAGTGGTAATTTAACGAAAAACACGATGTGTCAATGCATAATATATACCTATCCCTTTTGTACTTTTAAATCTATAACTGTTAAATTAAATTAAAAATTTCATTTTGTACTATAAACGATAACATGAGTGATTTTCAATTATTTAAAACTAATTAGCTAATATAATTTCAGTTTAAAAAATATCTGATATAATCGAAGGTATATGAAGTATTATACCAAGTCATTGTGTTGGATGCCACTGGACTAGGTATGGCTCCCAAAGTTCAAAATTATCAATGAAAAGACGTGTACTACATCTGCCGTTTCAACAACGTTGTCATCTATTTTATTATGCTGTAAGTACTATTGTCTTGAGGAAAACAATAAAACACAACGTAGATATTAGTGCTTAAAAATTTTTTTTTGAATTGCCAAGCATAAATTAAAACAAAACTATTCAAATACGATGTTTAAAATTCAAATCTTTTCAACATTTTATAAGAGAATTTTTTTTTATACACGAGGAATATATTATGAAAAAAGCTTGTATTTCATATTTTATGTGGTTATTATATTATATAAAATGCTGACGCAAGGACGAGACTGTGCTATAGAATTTAATGGTGTTGTGGCATTATAAAATATTAAATAAATGTTCCAAACTATGTTCTATAAATTATTCGGGAAAAGACAATTTATTATTTATTGGTTAACATTTTAATCTTAGTAATGAGAACAAGTCTACTAACAAAATGTACACATTATTAATTAATCTTTATGAACATTTAGAGAATATACCACAGAAGAATTTCTACAAGATTTTCTACCTGTAACATGTAACCGGGAAGTTATGATATTTATAGCCATGAGATATTTTTAATTTTTATTAATTTTTTTTAATTATTAATTTTGATTATTTATACAAGTATGCTAGGATGACACAACGTATCCGATTAGAATCGCTATTTGTATGCCATGATTTATCATTGAATTCAAATACAACATATTACTTACAATGATATACTGGTCTGTGCCCTGTGGTCAACTACTGTACACCATAGCCGGTACACCTTTTTTATTGTACAAACTATACATAATGAAATAATGTACAGTATAATATATTAATATGCAATATTAATAGGTAAATTTCATAATCTTTTTCCAATTTTTATTTACTGCTGTTATCTAATTATAATAATAATCATCATTCATCACTATCCTATGTCAAGATGAAAAAAAGCATTGAGCCAGTTCCTTAAAGAAAGTGTAACACGGCGTATCGTATAGGCAATATAGGTACATTACTATGTACACGAACAGTATAAAACGATCTTTTAAAACGTTTTGTTTTTCACGTTTTGTATGTGACACGTCATATACAAGTATGTTTTGTTCACTCCAGGAGAAAACGCGGGGGGGGGGTCTAGGGGGTTCAACTTTCCCTCCAAATAGCATTAAATTTTTCTAATGGCTATTTTAATCTTATTTGAACAGTTCAAAAATAATATTCTAAAGCATCATGAAAAACATATTTGAAATACGAGATTTGAAATGCAATTACGTGCCGGTTCATGTTGGACGCTAATAAATGGTATAGCTTGTCAGGCTGTAGTATGAAGTATGCAATAAATAAAAAAACGGTATAAATCAGTCGTGATAACGACAATATATTATAATAATATTATGATAAAAGTGTTTAACCTTAGGTTGTCGTAATAAATATAAAAATTATTAAAACTGATGTCTTGAGTGATGAATTTGAATTGTTAAAGTACAACTTTAAAATGTCCATACATCCGTTTCCCAATAATTCATTGACATGGATGCGCGGTTACCAAGTGTAATGTAAATATATTGATAAATATAATAATAATATCTGTATATCGTTTATAGTGATATGATTATGAGAACATATTTTCTTTCACTGCGTGAAAATTAATAGTAGGTATAGAAATACCAGCTATAAATCTAAGGTGGTAGAAAAGTGTGTTTTACTTAATTTATTGTTTCTAACAACAATATTGTATTGGTTTCGTGTCGATAAATCTTTCACTGTTAGTGCCAAGTTTTCACCTTTAAACCTTCATTGTTAAAATCTAAAATTAATAATCATTTTAGTACTGTACATAAACGTCATGAACCGTTCTTTCAAGGAAGCTGGAGCATATCATGTTCTAAGCAGTATATTTATCTAGTGATTTCACGTGATATGTACATTTGGTCTATGTCTATGGGTGAAAAGTATATGAACTAGTATATGTGTGTCGTGTGTGTATTCCGTTACCAATCATCTCTTTTCTCGATAGCAAAATACCAATTCCTGGAGCTATGATAATAAAAAACCAAAATCAAAAACGTTTTATCCATCTGTCTGCTCGTTCGTCCATACAATATTGTGTAAGGGAAAGGGTCTATGGCTATGCTTTATATCTTAAATAGCGGGGTCCTTGTCTCAGAAAAGGGTAAGTGCCGAAAATCCATTGCTTTATGGGGTCGCTCACGAGTCACCACTCACCAGGCAGGGTCCCAGTGACACGATTTGGGCGAGACAGTGTCTGTGGACGATAATAATGGCAGCGACATCTATCGGAGTAGTTTAAAACTTTTTAACGCTCGTCGAAAAATTGATCATAATATCCACTCCTTGACGGCCCCAACGAATACAATTTTTGATTTTTTTGTCAAATTTTCTACTTCTGTGTACTCGCCGAGATTCGAGAAGTATCGATTTTGTCACTTACATTTGTACGTTGGCGTTTTTAAGATATTTAAGTTTTTCTGAAATATGTGAGCATTTTAGATTCCGAGCGGAGCGATGAAGTATTGATTTTACAATATGATGTGTTTTTATTTTTTTTGTGTCTGTCATCGCCGTTTGGGGCTGTAAAACTGATTAAATTTTCTTCAACGGTATCTTGTTCGATAGGAAAGTGAATATAGTTGATGAATTCGGGAGGTAAATTTCCCAATAGTTTTCAAAAGTGCCAAGAAAAAAATCGCAATATTATTCGCAATAACATCATCAAATATATATTTTAGTAATACATCATAGGCTGACAAACCGTCTTCGCTCAGAATTGTTTTTCGTATAGATACAATGATATTATATCATTGAATTCAAATTGAACACCATCATTACAGTGAGCCATTTGTGACCTACCTATACTATACAGCAGATCGACACTCACTTTCCCACTTTTTTTAATTTGATTTTTATATTATTTACAGACGCTTGCGCTACATGTATTGTGTAACGTTTTATTTTTTATTTTTCATACTGAAAATTTAAAATTTAAAATCCGATTTAAATTAACTAATGATAGTTGATGAATAATGTTTGAATATTTTTGAATATTTTTTTTTAATAAGTATCATGTATTATCAGCAATTTGAAAAACTTATTGCCAGTGGGAAACTTTGCAATCGATTTATTGTTCTTTCTCCCTTCATTAAAAAATCATGAGAATGACACAGTGTGGTCAAAGGTCTTACCGGAGACTTGTCATATCATATATTATTACAATACGTCTATATTAAACTTTACAGCAGACTGAAAGCCGTGACTTGCCCGGTTTTTTCTAAAAAATTATTCCGTCATAGTCAGGCTAAACATTTAATTTTGAAGTGCCGCGGCCGCCGCTCATCATAGTCACGTGACACTGTTTACTGGATACCGGGTACGTCTCTGCCGGCTAGAGTGACCAGTTTACGGATAATCCAGAAAGACTCATTGTGTGAAATATGATTGTAAAATCTGGTTAATACTTTAATCAATATGTTTCGTATGAACTTATGTCGCATAATAATTGGTTTTTTTATTTCATAAACATTTTTATTCGGAAAATTGAATTCATAATATTGTATAAGTCTAAAAATGTATTACAAAGAGAATAATGGATTTTCTCGGCTCTGTTGGCCGCACTGTTGAAGACCGGCCGATAGACCGAGATGGACGCTGCTGGATTCGTCGGCGGTGGCTTGCGGCTACCCGGCAGCGTTTCGACGCTTTGTCTGTCCGCCGTTGTCTCGTGACCTCATGTCCTTTTCTCTACTGTCCTAACTTTAAACTTTTGAATAAGTCTTAGTCTGCTCATCTGCTGCCATGATACAAGATTGAACATTTTGCTGTTAAACGGCGTTTCACCGCCTAAATGTTTGTTTTGGCTGTTAACTTTAAGATGTCTCGACAATCAAGAATTATTGTCGAACGTTGTATGAACATTTAGTAAGCAGTGTCATTGAAATGAAAAATTATTAGTACAAAATTCATAAACATGGATCGACTTCCTAGTGTCATTTTAACGGTATGTGTATACAATGGAGTTGGTTGAATAGATATGTTTCGGATTTGTTTAACTTGGGTTCTTATTACTTATATTATATCAAAACTGTTGTATTTTGACCAACAGTTTTTTTTTGGAGCTGGGTATTGTTATAAATATTAATTCAATATATTGAATGACCGCTCGATGCCGTTGTTCCATATTATTGATTTTTATGTTGTTTAGTCCACATTTTATTTAACTAATGAATACCTAATTTAATAAATAATTTAACTAATGGTGTATTCCATTAATAATAATTTGAAATTTAGATCTATTAAAACATATTACAAATACTGAGAAATCAATTATAATTACAGCTTATGTAGGTACCTACTTTTTTTGTAGCATTACTTACTGTTGACTTTAATTTATAATAACAATGTAATTAAGTATATAAAATAAGTAGGTATTGTAGTTTTACTTATTTGTTAAATAATTAAAAGTATAGAGAAAAAAATAATCGTTGCTGCATTATTACGTATTGTAAAAACTGGAGAAGATATATATTATTTTAATTAGCATATTATTGTAGTTACGAGAATATATTTATGCATGTGTAAATGTTATTTCTATATTGTGTATTATACTGAACAGGGGGCTGACCAAAAGTACAACCAATGCAATTAAACAGTTACCTAATGTTAAAAAACTAAAAGAATACAAGTATAATAACTGAAAAGAATACACCGGGGCTAATGAAATTCAGTATTAGATGGAGTAGGTGAAGGTGGGATCATTATTTGCATTGTTTATTAATCTCTAAATAAAAACTGTTAAAAACGAGTTGACATTTTATATAAAAAGGTATATTCGTAGGTATGTGGTCTATTGATATCATTTGGATCTCAAAGTGCATATTTTTGGGAGTACATTTCATTAAAAATAGTTTAGAAGTATAAATTATGTACCCATACGGCTATAAATGTTTATTTTATATATTTACAAGGTGTGATCAAAAATTAAATAAGTAGAATAATGATAATAATAATTCAGATAATGTACAATCTGAAGACTCACCCTCTTGTTTGAAACAGTGGCTCCTAATTGTTCAAAATATCTATTGTTTGTATATTATAGGATTAGCAGAAGGCATACAAATATGTAATGAATAATGTATCTGAAAATATTAAGTAAAAAATCAGAAAGTTGAAAAAGTGGTTATTAGATATTATGTCACGATAATGTCCCATCCCATGGTCTATTGATCAGTTTGTATTTAAAAATAAATCCCAATAGTAAATCTAACCTAACAGTTCTACAACTGATCTAACATGGCTTCATACTGATTTTTGTTTCCAAATTAAGACCAACGCTCAAAGGATGTAGTTTTATAACAATTGGTGATATTAAACAAAATACAGAAATGGAACTTTGAGATATTTGAACAATGTCTTAAGTTTCTATACCAGGAAGTTGGTATCTTGAGAAAATTAGGATATTTAGGTGTGACAGGGTGTTTGAAAAGTGGAAAAGAATATGGCTGTGGTTATTACTTCACAGGGAAGGTTTTGAATATTATAAATAATACTTTATTAATACATTTCTAATACAAAATCTAAGTTTTTATTGATCACACATTGTATAATGTATCATAATAACTATATTTAATGATGCATTAAGTGTTTTTATTTGTTGATTATCATTAAACATATCGTTCTTTATAATAAACAAAATTATATCTATAATAGGTTTAAAGTTGTATATCACTAATAACTACTAAGCAATATGCACTAAAGTTATATTAATAGGGTAAGGTTACCATTCGTACTCTTTTAAAACATTTTGAGGTTACATTTTTGTACTAACTTTTTTTATATTTGCAAGATTGTACTCTTTTTTTTATATATATATTTAATCCCAAAAATTCTGAAAAAACTCTTAGGAATATACTAATCTTATGACATAAATATAAATATACATTTAATCAACACAGATGTTATCCATCTTATCGACGTTTTTCTCCAAAATGTCTATGGTAGAGGTACTGTCCTAGCGCCACATTCATTTAAAGAAGTCTTAAAAATCATTAACGATAACAATATTTTATTTAATGGAGCTTATACAGATCAGTCTAACCATGGTGCTGTAAACATGTTTTATAACTACTGTATTAAGGATAAAAGTTAGTTATCAAAAATTTGAAGCAATGGTAAATACTAAAACTTATGTCTTAATTCTTAATCTTTAAGTATATAAAATGTGATGTTAAATAAATATTAGCTATGAAAGTAGATTTTTCTTATTACCTTTATGGCATTATATTATATTATGTACTCTTTTCTTAAAGACACAATCTCTGTAACCGTACATTTAAATAAATTGTTAAAATCGTTCTTATCAACAGTAAATATTCTATGCTTACAAGCTTTTAAACGCTACTGAGTAATTATATTTATACTTTAATAATTGTAAATATGTGTAAAAACAATTTTTAAATGTTAGTCAATCAAATGATTAAATAATTTATCACAAATGGGAGTAGTGAACATATTATGTATTATATTATGATATATGGGATTCTATTTAATTTAGTTAGGTACTTTATTTTGTTTATAATTTTTAATTTCCTTAGTTACTATTAAACTACTAAATTAGTTATATTATTTTTTAATATAGTTTATCAGTTAAAATAATAAAATAATATTTTTGATACATGATTAATAATTGAATGATAAAATGTAGTATGAGTTAAATACATTGCATATTAATTATTATATTGATCTAGGACTAAAAGTTACTTTTTATTTAACGATACTTGGATAATTTGTATGGTAGTAATTAGATAATAAATTAAATGTTTGATACAACTTAATCTGTTTATGTTAATTGTTTATGGCATTAAAAACTTCTAAAAAAAATGTTTTGAATTTTTTATTTTCTATACTTATTCTTTGTCTAATTTTCTGTTTATGAATACAACTTCTTACTAACGATGTATTTCATCCTTATGATAATATAACTATTACTTGATAATAAAATATTTAATTACCAATGTAGTAGGTAATACCATAATATAATTATTTTTATAATTCTACTTTGATAGGTTATTTAAGTTGTGATGGTTAGATTAATATTATATTGTTATTATTTATTTATTATAATAATATGAACTACCTATATCCCATTTTAGTCATTAACTTGTAGTGTATGTTTTTGCATTATCTAAATTATTTAACTAGTATTTTTAAATAACTGTGGTATTGTAGGACAAAAATTGTTCACTTTAACCACATATATTATTGATTGAATAAGTACATACATGTAGAACATTTTCAATAAATATCACTAAATTATTATTTTATTTTTTAGGTGAACCTAATCATTGAAAATAATTATCTTCATACGAAAAACGAAAATGTTCAATAAATATCACAAAGGTAATATATTATTATATATTTTTTACTAATTATTAAATGATTGTTAATAATATTATATTGTATATACCTTTCTAATATATTTTTACTTAACTTGTTATTTTATACCTAAATTGATCTTTAAAAGTGTATAAGTTTATAATATTAACATTTGAATAATGTTATTTTATTTCTATCTACAAATAGTTTGTTTTATTTTATAATTTTTTTGATGCAACACAGATATGCTATCCTCAAGGTTAGGTTCACATTTATGTGTACAAATTTGTTACTCCCCTGATAATATGGGGTTTACAAAAATGAATCGGCTGATATCATATCACAATTAGCAATAACAAATTAATGATCAAATATTGTTGTGAATGTTATGCCGTTATCATCTTGCCCATCTTTACCTTATGAACACGTGGGCGTAACCCTGACGGCCCCAAACATTTTCATGTTACAATTGGCATTTTTTTTCTTCTTAAAGGAAGCACCTGCATAGCCAAAGGCTGTTATAATTAGAAAAATGATTTTTATGTTTTACATATTTTTATAGAAACTATTTTTATAATTCTGGTCTCTAGTTATAATTATTCTCTAATGCTTACTATTTCACTTGCACGCTTGTGACAAAGATTTTTCTTTAGGATCATCTAATAAGTGTTGTTACCTTTAAAATGCAATAGTAGTTTCCTCACTCCCAGCTATAGTTGTATTTTAATAATTAAATCATGTTAGGTACACATGCTAATTAAACAACCCAAAGATCATTATCTGTAACTTATATGTCAGGACCAATTTATTATCTTTATATAATATGACCCCACTTCCATATCAGTTGGTCGTAAAAGTATCTGTACTAATGAGAATAAAAATATTTTATTGGCGGTTATATCTGAGTAGAAATATGTATAATATTATGTAAACCACTTACTAAAATAGTATCCCCCTTTTTTTTATCTGATACAATATGTTTAATTTTTACAACATGCCAACTTTTGTAGAATTTTTAAAATAAATATCCATTAATTATATGTGGTAGTAATTTACATAGGCATATATAAAATAGTATTAAATAGTAGTGATGGGCAACGATATCGATATTGTGACAAATTATCGATTCCGATATTGTTTTGTATTGTATGATATATCGTGATATCGAAAATAATATTTTTCAAGAAAAATACATGGTATTTACTATTTGACATTTGTAGGTTTTAATAGCTATAATAAATAATAAAAGCCGTGAATGTAAGACAAATGTTTTAATTAATAATTAACAGTTCATTATAAATAACTAATAAGTAATAAGTATGTATGTTAAATGTGTACAATGTTGGTGTACCAATAATAAATAATAAATATTAATTAGCTTAGTAAAGTAAATTCCTTAGTGTGATATAAATTTAGTTGAATGAATACGAAAAGTTTTTTTTTAATTGTTTAGGTAAACATAAAATTATATTTACGATACGATATCGATATCGTAGAAATAATGATATCGCAATACAATATCGGAAAAATCTGAACGATATCAATACACAAAGTTATATCGTTGCTTAACACTATTAAATAGTAGGAAAAATTGATTTATTATTTTAACATAAATGCCATAAATAGTCTCAAATATATTATGTTGAATAAAAAACAAATATATTAAATGGGTTGATAAATGTATTTATTATAATATGATGCATTTTCAAATAAAAATCAACACGAAAGCATTGATAATATTATATTATTTTTACTCTGATATCAAAAACAACAAAAGTATGTTAGAAATATTTAATAATATGTAAATATTAGTTTTATTGTTAATATTAATGTTTTATTTGTAAATTTAGTATGTCATTTAATATTTTGATTGGGGTTTTTGGACCTTAATGGTTTATATTTAAAACAGAAAATTAAAAATGTATATATATTTTTTCTAGTTCAAAGAAGCAATGGATCTATTTTTATGAAGAAAGATTTCTTAGATGCAGTTATAAGAAGTTCACCTATAAACACTTGTCTTTTTTTAAGGTATGTTTCTATTAATAATTCCCTTAAATTATTTTTTTGATAATAAAATATAAATGAAAATCTGATTTTCTCGAATTAGTACTAATCATACAAAAGTATTGTTTTTATATTCTTATTTCTGATTATATTATATTTATATTTTATACCATTTTTATTTTACATGTCAAAGTTACTTGGTATATTTTATAGCATTATTATTTTACATGTCAAAGTTACTTGGTATATTTAAAGAAAATTATATAAAATAATAGGTACCTACATTTATATTAATTTAAATAATTTATGATCCTAATTTAGATTTAAAAATAGTTCCCAATATTATATTACAATGATCATGTTCATTCAATATGAAATAATTGTTATAATGAAAATTTTTTTTAAAAGTGAAAATTACTCAGAATGATTATTATTTTTTTGACTATAAAAACTTTGTTTAAATTAATATTTATTTTTCTAGTATAGTAACGTTCGTATATAATTACTATTAGGACAAATAAAATTGAAAAATATATTGCTTTCGTATTTAATTATTTTTGGTAACAATTTATTACATGAAAATATATCTTAAATATCTAATTTATTGCCAATTTAACCAAAAAATCATTTCATATATTATCACATATATATTAGGTTATTGATAGGTATATAAAACTTTTTACTAATGAAATGTGTTAAATTATAAAATTAAAAAGAGTTAGATATTCATGGATACATCAATGTTTGTATTTTACAGGGTTAAGGCCTAACCTATCACCCCTAAACTTATAGCTTATGACTTGAGCCCAGGTATTTATTAGTATTAGTAGTACTGTTTGATGCCACCCATGTATTGTTAATCGTATATCTACATTTCTTCTTCTCGTTTGATAGGTAAATGATAATATTATATTTGTTAATCCCCTTTTACTTTACACAATTTTATTATTTTATTTAATATTTCACATAATTATTAAGTTATATTTTGTTGTAGAGATCAGACCTTTTATCATTAGTAGTGTCATGTGAATTGTAACAATATTCAATATTATTGTTGATTATTAAACTAAATAATAATTGGTATGTATTATATTATATTATATATATAATTAAGTAAATTTTCAACAGGTGCAACATTACAAATAAATTAAATTGTGTAGTTTGTACTTCCCTTATTCTAACGATTATAATATTAAACTATAATATTAGTTTGATAGAGTAAAATCTAAAATAACAAAATTAAATTATTTATTAGTTGCATAACAAATTTCTATACATTATAAATCTAGAAACTTGTGATTGAAAGCAGTTTGATTTTTACAAAATTAGTATTTAATACAATTTTATAGTATTAGTCAACTTAATTTATTTATCTGAAATTGCATAAATATTTATATTTAATACCTTTTATTTAAAGAACTTGAATGATTTATAGAAGATTATTTATTGATAATGTGACCATAATTATTTTTCTGTTCAAAAGGGAAAGTGTCTACATTTTTAAGAGTTGCCGATCATATTGGTAATATTATAAAATGTTAACTACTTAATTAATACACTAATACACTTTAGTTTTTTATAAAATTAATTTGAAATTAGAACACTAGTTATTTTTAAGCTTATTGTATATAAATTATAAACTAGGTATTTATGAAATAGTTATAATAGTTTATGGTTAAAAAATAATAGTGGTCACTACCTCTGTGGAAAAAATTATATAGCTTAAACCATGGACTTGCATAGTAATATATTGAATTTTCATGAATGTGGTATAAACTGGAAGACACAGCTTTCAAAAGGGAGACTAACTTCTGTCATGTGGAATGGTTTGGTCATACCATTGGTAGACACATAAAAAAGTATAGGCAACAAAAATAGCTTCCTTCTCTACTAAGTTGCTTATTTTTTTAATATCCAGGGAAGATTTATATTAAACATGTAGGTATGATGAATGAGTTAAGATTTTATACCTACTTATTAATTAAATTAAATTCTTAATGCCTGAATTCAATAATATCAAAATCAAATTAATTATTTGGAGTACATCTTATTGAAGTTTTCCTTTTGTTTGAAAAATAATTTGTTTTGTTAACCTAATCTTCTTTGATAAAATTGTATTTATTTTGTAATTTATAAGATTTACGCATTTAGTTTATTATATATTATAATATTGCTCTTGGGTTAAAATTAAAGATATAGTTTCTTTAAATTCATTGTTATATGACTATAATTTGTAATTTGCTGTATTGATATACATGTTAAAATCTATATGTTTGTTTACTAACTGGAAGAAACATTATAATTTATAATGATAGTAATTTAATGTTATAATATTAGTCCGAGTATTTGTCATATGTATATACCATAGGTACAGTATACCTAATAATATGTAATATTTTTTAAATATTTATGGAATGAATTTTATTCAATTACATTTTTTTTCACAAAAATTTGAAAATGAGATTTTTGACATTTGTTTAATCTGTTTCATTTTTTTATAAGATTATAAGACATTGTTTAACTAATATAACATTAACCACATTTTAATGTGTACCTAAACTTCACACAAGCGCATAATATGCAAGGAAAATAATAAAATTAGAGGCAAATAACCTTGATGTAAGAGTGCAACGATCTTTACGATGCCAAAACCCGAAAATTAAACCAGTTCTTTTTATTTAATTTTAATTTTATTAATCACATTTTGTTGATAATGTGTGTTCATTATATTAAAAATATCACTATATACATTTTTATACAGTTTACGTAGGTACCTATTTGGTACCAAAGTATAGTATATTTTTTAACCTAACAATTAACATGAATCTTTTATGAGTCTTATCAAAAAAATACGATTCAAAATTATTAGGATTAATTAAGATCAAATTAACCTTAATTTTCATGTAGTAGTCTTTCATTTCACAAAAGGTCAACTTATACTCAAACAAAGATTATCTGGAATATAAATTCGTAGTGTAAGCGTTGTCGAGAAAATACCTATATCATGGAAATGATTAGAGATTTCCGCTACTTCTGTTATTAAGATATTTTATAAAAATTGACTCGTTAATCTAACTTAGTATTTATTATTTATTGAGCATATCGATAAAATACTCGACATTATTAATGTTTAGATTATTATTTGTATCATAGAATTATAATATGTCGATTGGTTATGACGGTTATGTGCGTGTAAAAATAAAGACCAAATCAAAATTTTGAAAATTTCATCGAAAATTATTTTCAACCGAGAGTTCTTGGCCGATATAATAATTTCAGAGCCATCACGTTATTCGTTTAGTTATAAAATCGTTTTGACTACATGTGCATATTATGTCTATCACTCAGTCGCCCCGTTGTGTGCGTGTGGTATTATTTCGTCAAGCTTTCGTGTGTGTGCTTTCTTACTTCTCGGCCACGGGCCATTTACGTCGACTACCGGTCGGTCGGCCGGCCAAGACCTCTGTCGTGCGCGCGTGTGAGCCTCGCGGCGGAAACCGGTTTTCCGGCACGGTGGATTTTCTTTTGGTTCGTTAACCTTTTTGCGGGAAGAAAAAAAGATTGGAAAAAAAAATTGCATAATAATAGAAGAATGGTAGCCACACGACGACGACGATGGCCGACGGTGATTGCAATGTAATCGCAATTTCAGTAATTCGCCATTTTTATTTTTTTCTTCTCCGAAAATTATACTACCTTCGTGCGCCGCGTACACGTTAGTACCTATCTATAATGTCTCGTCTTACTCATAATTGTAAGAGGGGTTGTGGTTGGCGGGGGCACTTCTATTCGTATTTATAATATAATATATATAATAGTAATGTATATGTGTACATATGTGTGAAGTAGGAGGGGTGGTCCGTCGGGCTTGGCGGGTGGGCAGCGGCGGCGGCTGAAGACGTTGACGAGCGTCGTCCTCCGGACGTTCAACTTGGCCGATGTCAAGGGCACACGCTGGTGGTTCGGCTACACGAATCACTGAACTCCTTCGGATCGTTTCTTACACAATCTCGGCCGCGAATAGTTGAAACATAAATACAAGTTGCACACACATTAAATGCGTGTATATTGCATATTATAAACTGTACCTAGTACCTACACGTTGTTGTATGTGTTCATTTTCTCGTGTACGGCACATTATTATTGTGATTAACGCTGATGAGGTTACACGCATCCTTTTCGTAATTTGCTGAACAATTATATACATGTTTGGGCTGTAATCATGTAGATATTTTAAATTTGACAGACTATAACGAGTAACCTATAAAATTTAAAATAATATTTTTTTCACTCTGAAGAAAACGAAACATTTCGTGTGTATACATTGTAACAATTTCGTTTGTGTTTTTGTAAATACTTTATAATTATATTTTAAACAAGTAGGAGGTACCTAGTACTCTCTGAGTTTTTCAAACAATTACAATTTATAATTGTAAACTAATGTTATTATAATATGTTGGTAATTGTATAAAAAATATAATTATAAAATGTTACTAATTAATATTTAAGAACCTAATTCTTTTTTTTTTCTAAAATCATTATGATATTTCAAATTTTGTTTTTTTAGTCCATTACTCCATTGTATTATTGTCAGAATATTTGAGTCGTATTAAAATAAAATCTTGGTTTTATCAAATGCTGGAATATTTAATATTTCGATATACATTTAACAATTTTCTCTGATTTGATAGTAGAAAGATTGATTTTAAGGTCATATTCAAGGTTTTTTTTTGCTTTTGGCCAAAATCGTTATTTTATTCTTGATAATAAATAATAATACACGTTTTATATTCGACTGTAAATTAAGTAAATTATAATCAGATTTCAGAAATAAAACTAAAATAGACCGTAATTTGGGTTTTATGATTATTTATTTTAAATAGTTTGAAAAATGTAATATTGACGGAGTATAATTATTTACATTTTAGACCATATGATTCCACAAAAATACTTGTAATTTATTAGATTTTGATTTATTTTAAACATATTTAAAGGTTTTTGTGGCTACTTATAATTACAACGTGTAATTAACAACTCGAATGAATTAAATAGTATAACAAAGAACGCTAGGTAAAAATCCGGTTATTATTCGGCGTTTGGGCCAATTAAACAAATTAACTAATGGATAGTTTAATATAATTAGAATTATAACTATTATATGAAACCTGCAAATATTGATGAGAAAATGTTATGGATGATAATAATATGACCTTATAGTGTATACTATTTTTATTAAAGGTACCTATAAATTATAATTGACTTAAAATTTTCCTTTGAAAATTTTGCAGAAATATTTTAATAAAAATAACCTTAGCCCGTTTTCTTTCTAAAGGCATTACGACATCCCAGAAATAAGTATTACAAAATACAAGTTTCGGGAACTATGTATGTAGTTACTAGTTGGATGTCCAGGTGTTCTTATTTAATCCCTTGTGCATTTCTTCTGAATACGTTTCAAAATCGATGCAAACTGGCGGCTGGAAAGATACCTTTGTCAACGATCAAATTTGTTCTTTTGTGGCAGTTTCAGGTAAAAATTCCATCTATTGTAGTAAGAGACCTTTAGAATCGGGGCGTTCAACAGTGGTGAACACTGAACATGTGTGTAGGCAGTAATAACATAATATACAACAAAATATTAAGGATACTTATTATTTTCGTTTTGGTTTTCTTCATAATCGTTAAAATTGTAGTACGAAAACTCTATTGCATTGTGTTTTTAACCGTGTGGGCATAACTTGAAGATGCTTTGTCATTAACATTATAATATTATATAAACACTATGAACTCTTATAAAAAAAAACTTAAATCATTTCTTTGTAGTTCTATTTAGTTTTTCATAGAACTATTCTTGTACGCATTAGAAATGTGTAGTGTATACATATCTACATTGTGTGTAGTTAACTATTTATATGTTATATATTATATAGGTAGTACAAGGTTTCCATTTTTCTTAGTATATGTTATACTATACTTATATAGTTATATTTATAGTTTTTAATCCAATTATATTTAGTTTATTATTTCTGTAATTGGTTGCTGCATTAACTGGTCCGTAGTTACTAGTTGACAATAAATAATAACTAATAATTAATAAGTATTAAGTAAAAACTCCTTATGTTCGGAAAATACAAAATAATGTTTAAACTTAGTCAAAATTAACAATTATTAATTGTAAATGTATTATACTGTTTAAAATATTCTTAAATAAGATACTCAAGTTTAATTATTATAGCCTTACCATTAATTTTATAATTATGACTAAAAATAATTAAATATCTGACATATAATATATTATACATTTTTTAGTATTTTACAGTTCAAAGCTAATTAATTACATTACTTTTTTAAAAATTAATAACTCCTATAGGAATTAATATTCACATTCTATTTTCCGAGCTAATGTATTTTTATCATCTTATACAATCCTATTGAATGTGTTTGCCACAACCAGTTGAAGAACATTTAACAAAATTGTACCAAATAATATTATAATGTTCCATTATTAACATTTTATTGTTTGCTTGTGTTAGTTAGGTGTATTGTATAGACTGATAATAGTGTGTGAATTTGTTTGTACATTTTATTTATTGTACCTACCGATTTGTGGTAGGTGGTGACGGTGGTGGTGTATACATGAATTAATTTTTATTGTTGTCGCAAGGTTTAGGAATTTTTTTTATACGTAGCTATAAATAATAATGTTATGAATATTCGGTGTTAAATCATTACTACACGCCGAAGAGCTTATTCGGGTACTATTTATTATAATGTATTTTCTCAATACGCGTAAGCAATGTCACGAAAATTCAGAAATTGGTAACACAATTTGAAATTAGAAGAAAAGTTCTGTGTTTCGTTTACTTCGTCATAGTCGGACAGATATAGCTTGTGAGACGTAATTTACTTCTACGATAGGTTATGGTTGTTGTGGTGGTGTTCGTAGAGGGAGGGTGGTGTATGTTAACATTGTTAACCTAACATAACCGCACGCCGCACGCCAGTACGAAGCTAAAGCTTGCGAAACATTCGAAATAATAATAATCATATCGGTCTGTCGGTCGCGCGTCAATCCCTGGAATCGTCGTCGCCGTCCGTTCGATTCCAGTCCGCAGTCGTCGGTTGTGGCAACACTGCGAGCGCGACGCGTCCGTGTTATGCGTTCCCTCGGCGCGAGCCTGCCGCGCCGTTCGTCGTGTTATGTTGTTACCTGGTGCATGTGTGCGTGTGCGCGCCGTGTGTTGCGGGGCGAGACCGGTTTGGCGTCATTCGCGAACACTGCAGACAAGGAGCATTTGACCATGATTTGTGCCGAGCTGAGGTCGTTTCTTCTCACCCATTGTCTTCGTAGACCTTCAAGGACTCCGCTGCCGTCTCTTCAACCACCTGTCCGTCATAATATTGAACATGGTATATTTTCTTTTATTAGTATTTTCCATTTTTGTTACATTACTCTGCACATCATGTCTCCGTATATTATATTATAATAGTATTGTATGGTTCATATAATTTTTTTCTTCCGATCTCTTCGGATCGCTGAAAAAAAAAGTTTTACATTACCTAAGTCTGTGCGCGTTGACGATTATTATTTCAACCCCTTCTGATGAACGTTTGCTGCCCCGTCATCTGGTAAGTATTACTGTGACCGTGCAGCGTCAATGTTTTCGTCCACAATGTTAGTTCTTTTTAAATTACCCATATGTATTTATATTTTTTTTACTGATATAATTATGCGTTTCCCGATGTTGTTAATGTACGACCAGAGAAACCTTACGGTGTCCGAACGGTTTGTCATTACTTATTATGTAACAGCAATAGTGATGGCTCGACAATTTTTCCTCTCAAGGTCTCTGGTCGGTCGTTCGGGGAAAAAATGCTGTGTTTAAAAATAATCGTTTTGTGTATGTTTCCCTGTGTGAAATCCTCAAGGCTTTTAGGTTTTTATCTTTCAACGCCCGAATGTCTAAAAATAATTTAACTTCTTTTTCGATTATACGTATTTCTTTTGGTAGCATATTATTATTATTCTACTACCTGCGGCTTATTGAATTTAATATCATAAATCTATAATTTTATATCTAAGTACTTACATTATCTACGTTGATTAATTTTCGTTACATTTTAATAACTAATAACTGGCAGGTAAAATACAATTTTGTCATGATACAAAATTAGTAGTCAACAGTTTTGTGGTACTCTGCTTATAAATTATAATTTTAAGGTTGTTTTCATTTATAATTAAAATAAATAATCTGTATATTTTCCTCTTCAATTTGATTAAAATAACTTGTCATTTTATAAAAACCAATTTATTTTTATACCATCGACTTTTTAGTATAAAACATGTTTCTCGTCAAATTGAATGTCCTCATCTTGTTTAATTCAATTTATTTGTTTATACATTTTATCAATTTTAAATTTGATTAAATAACAATTGAATTATTAGTATTAGTTTATAATATTTTGTAAATACTATTTCCTTAAATTATACCTGTATTCATGACGTATACATTTTTTTTTTTTTAAATTTTTGGCAGTTCTACAATTTTAACTTAATTTCCCCAATTATAGTCTTGGCTTTTAAACGGATTGATTTTAAAATTAATTCCATTTTAACACATTTTAAAAATTATGATATTTTAATCATTGCGTGCAAAATATGATATAATTAAAGTATGGTGCATAAATTAAAAACAAAAATAACTATTCAGGTATATAAAATCGATTGTGTATTAAAATAAATTGGTATAATTTTTAGTTCAATTTTACGTTATATTATATTAATAACTATTTATCAAATCTTAGTTGGTATAATATCTATCAATATACTATAAGCTAATAAGTAATAATTAAAACGTATAATTCAATAACTCTTTATTGGTATAATATCTATCAATATACTATAAGCTAATAAGTAATAATTAAAACGTATAATTCAATAACTCTTTATTTTATTTTGAGGTGGAAATATCGTCATAATTTTGTTTCATTATATAATTATTTTGAAGCCGATTTGAATTTACGGTTGTTTATTATTAGTTATTTAACTTATCGGTTTTTTCTTTTGAACTATAATAATATTTTTACTGTTTAAGTTAGTCTGCTTGAAAGGAGATTACAAAACCCATAATGATTAATATAATCGCCAAGTTATTTTATGCAGCTTTAAATTATTGATATTCGTAAACACAATATTATTATTAATAGTGTTGTAGTGTATGTCTATTTTCGAAATTTAGTATTTTAGGATTCTCGATTCCCGGAGTTCTATATTTGTGAATTTGTGATAAATATTTCTAAGTATATTTATTCAATTGTATCCACTATTCTAATGCTGCGTACGAAATGAGCAACGTGTATAGTGTATGCGACGTGTGTTCAATTCGAAATTCGAAATTTTTCATATCACCAAGCCCCTTCTTTTTATGTATTATTTATAATAATATAATATTGTTATGCTCTCAGCCCCCCCGAATTTCGTTAAAATTTCAATGTTGTCGTGTTTTCTCACCGCCTGGGCTGCATGCTCGCATTATTGTTGTCACCCCTGATGGAAAAAAAACGGTTAATCATATAATGGATATTGGCTGGTATAGAGGAGTGACGGCGGCGGATAGCACTGAAAACGACCTACACCACCGGCGCTGACTACTGTGCGCACGCACGGGGACCATTGTTAAAATTCTTACCCTAGGTTAGTTGTTCACCCTTACCCATGGGCGTTGGCGCCGTATGGTATGATATCGCGCTCGTCGTCGAGAGGGGGTGTCCCTTCGGCCTCCACGGCCCCCCTCTCCACCCCTTTCCATCGGCGTTCGTTGCCGGCTAGCAACGCCGCGCACCGTACGTCCGTACCGCGCATACGCACCGGAGTACGCACAGCTCTCGGACCTCGGTTGCCGGCAGTTCGGTTCTTGTCTCGGTCTGCGATCCGATCCGATGGCTTCGGTTTTTATTTTGTTTTAAACTTAATATTTCCCCATCGGTGTTCAGATTGTTTTGTGTATCGTTTTATTTTTTTACTCGCCACCCATTCGTGTTCGTTGTGTACAACCATTCGTCAAGGTAAGAATGAGTCTTCATTAATTTTTTTACTCGTGTTGATGGATATTGTGCTAACAACAACACGTGAATATATTCAAGTTGCACTCGATTTATTTGCGTCTCTTCAAAAACGTCATTAATTTAAATATCTAGGTGTTATTCTTAAGCCGGTTGGCGTAGGTCCTCTGATGCGATCGACATTTATATTTGTTTTTAACTGTTCTCGATTGGATTTAAGGTCATTATGTAGTAATAGGCTTCTATTCGTGGTTTTGATGTAGATCTAAACGGATTGAAAATATACTTAACACAAATGTTTCTAATCGAGAAGTTCAATACCACAGTGTATAAAACCATTCGGTAAAAACAGATGGCAAGCCTTTATGTGTGTGTTTGCTGTTTGAAGGTCATAGCCGGCATCGGCTTCCTACGCGACCCTCGCCCATCCCCCACAAGTTCAACTACGGCAAAAATAATTAAAGTAAAACGAATTTATTTCCATAAAAAAATACACACATATATGTAATTTACAGTATAATATTTGGTGATGCTGGATGACTGAGCGCCGTTTTGTGTGTCGTGTGGACTTATATAGAGGTAATAGATGCCGCCTTTGATCTAATTGTATAGATGTTACTCTTTCATGTGTGTGTGTGGGATTATTATGTAAAGATAACTATAGTGAAATAATTACATATTTGATAATTTATGAGTAAAACTAATTGTTAGTGTACTAGGTATAATGTATTATTTAATTTATTATTTTAAATCTAAAATATAGTCTAAATATAAAATAAAATATGATGATATACATAATGTGTATATGTTACATAATATATACGTATATTATATACACACAAATTCATATATATATATTCTCTCTAACCCCCAAAGTCACGGTATTTCACGCAAACTAATTTTTCTTACACTCTTACCAATTCACATTCGACTTTTTACTCTACGGTGTATTATCCACGTATACTGATAGCATAAAATAATATTTTTGTTTTTGGCTTTTAAACGTGATAATTTATCATCCAAAATATTTTCACTTTATTCGAGCATTAACGAACGCGAGAATCGATTAATATTGTTTTTGTTCCCTTCATCCCTTTTGCGTGACCTATAGCATTTGTGCTCTTCCCTTTCATACATCCGAACATCTGCCTTAAACCCTCGTAGTAGAAATATAATGTATTATGTTGAAATGTTATTCTTTTGTATAACAAACCTATCGGAGAATATTATTAATCATAATAACATTGGCCATATTTTATTTTGTCTACCAGTTTATTTTTTAAAACTAATAAAAACAACAATCGTTGAAACTAACTTTTTTGTAATCATACAGATTTCTAATCTGTTACATTGTATACTAAATTTATATTAATTTTATTAATATCTTAGGTTATTTAAAATTGTGTATTTTGTTTAACCGTATGAGGGCGTGTTAAAACCTTAGCGGTGTATACAAATTAACCAATTAAATCTTCTATTATCTTAAATAATATTACTATTTATTTTTATGATTTATGGCTAATTTGTTATTGTTTAAAATTGCAAAATAAGTTTTTTTTTTAAATTTATATTGTATAATTTGCACATTATTCATCAATGTGTTTGATAAGCTATTGTTATATCCTTTCAGGTTATTGACAAACTGCCTTTTTGTGTATTTCATATCTGCAATAATTCTATAAAATTAATTTTAGCTCACTATGGTAACAACCATAAAAATGAAATAATCGTACATTTCTAATCCTTTTTCATCTAGTATTTATTAAAAAAAAGAAAATGATAATATTCGTTATAACGACTGTTACTGTTACTGCTGTTCAAGTTGCCATACGAATAAATAATAAATAAACTGCTATTATAGTAGTTGTAAAGTCAATTATGATTGGCTGCTGGCGTGTACAGGTTACCAAGAGTTATTGAACCTGACAAGACAACCTTGAATCGTCGCTGAATTTGGCATAGCGGTATTCTCCAAACATCGTCTCCTGGGTATGTAATAATGATCATATAAAAAAATTTACTGAGGAGAGGGGATGACTATAAACACTAGAAAAAATATCGTGATTCAAGCTGTGGTAACTCCAAACCATTGCCGGCGTTTTATTTTGTATCCCGCAATGGTTGGAAGTTCCTCATTTTGGTCACGCAAACCTGCTCATTTGACTTCAAATTACATCAATCGCTGTGAATCGGTCTTCATTTCAATTGGTTTTTTTGTAATGGGTTTTGGTAACTCCACCACCGATTGCGTTTTTAATTTTGTTCCGCAGCCGGTGGTGACTGTTTCCACACGCTGTTACAAATATTATCTTCAGTTCAACCGTGTATTTAGGAATAGCAGTTAATGATTGTTTATAAAATATTAATTATATATTATATAACTGATATTTGTTTAATACCTATTATTCATGTTTAATTATCTTATTTTAAAAACCATTGTAATTTTATTTTAGTCCTAGTATTTATATACATCGTGTCTAATATAATATATTAATATGTAATATCATTGGTACTTTTATAATCGATGATAATATTCAAATAGATATTGTAGTATTTAAAATATTTATATTTGTAATTTAAATCAACTTTTTACATAATCAACATACTATAAGTATGTTATAATATTAATATATAATTTTAGTGTAATCCTTATAACGGCTGATGCTATTAACATTTTGCTACCCAATATTTGTTTGGTGTATAAAAAGATTCAAGTGTCCAGGAGGGCAATCTTTTTTTGGAATCTTAAAAAACACGTTTTATAATGACTCATGATAGTTGTTATGTGATGGATTAACCTTATATGAAATAAAATAATTCATGAATTGTATTTCGTATCAAGCTTACTCTCTGGGGATCTTTTTTTTTCAAGCGAGTTGTTGAATTATTGTTCTTTATATGGAATTCATAAACAAATTAAATAACTATATAATTACTTACCTGTATAAAACGGCTCAGTTTTATTTATACTCTATTTTTTTAAAAATATTATGTGTTGGAATGTTAATTATTAAATCCTACTCGTTTGGTTATACTGTGGATTAGTCGAACGGTGGTAAATATTTGTCTAAAACTGGTTTATTGAAAAAAAAATGTATATTTTAGTCTCCTCACGAAGAATAATGAATATTTTTCAGACGAGCCACTCTATATATAGCTGCTTGAACTCATTATATATCCCTCGACTGTCGAGACGCTTGGTAATGTCAGAATTAGTTACACGCGTCTTTTTAAAAATGTTACAACACATAATTTGTAACAGTGTTTTCATTTTTCTTGTACATTTCTTGAATAATTCGTACTAAAATTTTATCTAGGTTTTTCATTCTGCGTGTTACCTATATTTTTTTGCGATTTTTAATTTTTTACGATGTTCTTTATAATTATATCTTAAAATTTGCAAATGTTGTTGTTGAAAGAAAATTGAATGATAAATACTCGCCATGCTGTTTTATCATGGTTATAGTTTTATATTATTTACTATTAGTGGCTGTGGGAAATGGAACTTGCAGGATAAGGTATTGTGTTACGAATATCCTTGGTCAATGATGTATTATTTATTATTGTGCATGTATGAAATCTTAACTATATACTACTGTATATATATTTATATATAATTGCACGGACATGAATTGCAATGGTTAGATGATGAAAGGAGGAGTAGGAGGAGCTAGTCATGTTTTGTTCAGGTGAATGGATAGAGTTCTTAGACCGTTGGCCGGACGTTCAACTCTTCTCCACGGTACATGAACTCGTAGCGGTAGTAGTCGGATAGGAACCAACCATCTGGGAAAATTCTTTATAGTTGGTTCTTAGTTAAATAAAATTCGCGTGCTAAAGTTGTAATTTTTTCATGAAATAATTATACAATATTAAAATAAAAATTGCACAGTTGACGGTAAAACACTTCATTTATGAAAGAATCTGTAATTTTGTATACAATTAAATAATGTGCATCGCTGGGCTGGGTCCCGAGTAGGATGAACCATGGGTGCCAATGACCATGGTCCAAGGATAACCGTTGGCTGTTTTTTATTATTATTTTTATATCATTATCCATGGTTGAGACCACGCCCATTTCGTATAATATGAACATTATTATATTGCTAGTGTGGAAAAATGCTCATATTAAATATACATTTGTATCTTTTATAACCAGCCGATAAAATTGCCCAACCTGCTGAAGGTCGGGAGCCTCCTTCAGACAAAAATTAGTTCCTACACTTCCTGACTATTTTTTTTTTTATTATTTAATGTTAATTCTAACACAGATAGTGATTTTCAGAGCTTATAATTTGCTTAAGTTCGATTTATTTTAGTAAATTTACTACAGTATCAATTAAGTAATTATGTCATATACTTTCATTATATTCCCATTTATCGCTTTTTGAAAAAATAATTTTAGTATTATGATTGATTTTTTCTTTGAAATTATTGGTTGAAGTTATTGGTTAATTATTTCAATATAGCTTAATTAGTATGATTTCATATTTTTAAGGTAAATAATTTGAACTTGTGTTATACCAGCCATCTAATGATAAATGTAAAATGTATTTTATTTATAATATTAACTTATTAGTTATAACATGAATAAATGATAAATTAAGATATACAGTTAATGTATGTTATAAACATTTAAATTTAAAAATAGAACAAACAAATTATACTAAATAAATGATCAAATTTGATATAAGTTGGATTATGAGCTTATACATTTTTATTTTACAATATGTAGACCAGATTAAAATGTTAATATATTATATTTTTTTCAGATTTTTAGAAAGTACAAGTAAATAATATCAGCATGGTTTTTGGGATTGCAATGTTATATCTATATTATAAGTGTCAAACAAATAAATGAGTATACAGGATGATCATTTTATCAGTCTATCAATATTCATAAATGTTTACTGTTAAGAATCTCTTGTATATGATATTATAACTTGAAACTTTGTTACAAATGTTTACTTTATTATTGTGACAAAATATATACAATTTTTATTATTTCAGGAAACACAACTGAAAGCTGTTGAAGCTGTACCAATCGTTGATGAAAGAAATAGGACTTAGTCAAACCAAATACAGTATTGGACATTAGTTATAAAATCTTTATATACATTTTGTTATGTCGTACAATATGTAAATAATTACATTTTGGTCTCAGATTGGCGGCTATCTACCACTTCTTTGTTGTGAAATTTATAGTATATGTTTTTTTATAGATAATTATAAAGCGGAGTAGTAAACCACTTGGGATCATTACATTTGCGGTCAAATATGTTGTGTACTTGTCAAAATGTTTGATATACTTACGTTTTTGTTGTCACCCTAAAAGTAATTTAGTGTCTAATGCTAAAATGTAGCATTAGTATTAAAATTAATAATTATTATACCAACTGAGATAAGCTGACACAGTGAGGATATTTCCTATGATTAATTTTGTTAAGCTTTTTTTTTATTGATTTTTAATTTTTGTATTTTAACTAATCACTCTATGTGTATTTAAAAATTGAATGTATATTTATTTTCATTCAAATTAAAGATAAAATCCTTATAGACTTAAATTATTATTTAAAATAATCATACAGTTTTTTCGACACTGTTTATTGCTTTATGATTGGTGTTATAAGGATTTTTTATGCTAGCTTTAGGGCATTGCATGCCGCGATTGTCTGTCTTTGTCTAACACACGTGGAATATAGGAATAACGATCTAAACACCTGACAAAAATTATTAAGGTACTTCTAGTTGTTCAATTTAAAATATGTAAAGATGTTTGAATTGGTATACAAGTTTACTTTGGTCGAAGCTTATTTTTAATATTTTTAATATTTTTTTAAATATATTTAATAATAAAAATTTACAAATTTATAAAACGTAAAATATTTATTCTCATCAAAATATTGCTACAATTGAAAAAGTGCTTTGACCAATGCAAAGTTATCTTGTATACTAATTCAAACATCTTTACATATTTTAAATTGAATAACTAGAAGTACCTTAATTTTTGTCAGGTGTTTAGGTCGTTATTCTTATGTTCCACGTGTGTTAGACAAAGGCAGACAACCGTGGCATGCAATGCCCTTAATCTTATTTTTTCCAAGCATCTATGTTTAATTAGGCCATAAGGTTTCAAGTTTCATTTATTAAAAAAAATTGTGTTATCTATTCTTGTAATTCAACACAATTGTTTGTTTTCTCATTATATCTAATTTCATAGTTTAATAGCATGAATAATGCCTGTTTGATACAATATTATTTTTATTAATGTTATAGTTTTACATAACTCACCCAATGTAGTAATAGCCTTCCGTGGATTTCGACAACTTTTAATACATAGAAAAAAAAAAATATGAAGATTATTAATTAATTTTTGTGTAGATAATAATACTGCAGTCTGTTATTTACTCATCAACTGTAATAATTTGTATATTCAATATTGTATACACGTTAATCTAGGCGTTGGAAGTTATAGTATTATGATCAAACATAATATTCTTATGTATATTAATTTTAAGTTGATATCTTAATTTATGTAATAGGTTACTTAAAGTTTCCACAAAGAATTATCCAAAATGTGAAATATTCAAAACTGTTTCTTAAATGTATGTATGTTCATAAGATAAGTCAATAGTCATTTATGTTTACATAACTACTTAACATTTAAAGCATGTAGCTCATATACTAATAAATTAATAATATAACATAATTTTTTTTATGTCAGAAATGCTAATGTAAATTGTTTATGTTGACATATTTTACTAGGTGTAAACACTTTTCAGTTCAAATTAAATCAAATTATTATAATTGATAAATAGATGATGTAAAATATGTATTGTTTCTTATAATTAATAATAAATATATAATTTTATGTTTCCAATATGAAAGTTTATGTTTAGGATTGCTAATACTTTACTTTAAATTATTTATTTCAAATTATAAAGAGTATCTATGTTATGATTTGGATTTAATGTATTTGATCTTTATGTAACTGTTTATATGATTTAACTTACTCGCATATGTTGTATCTTTCTTACTAATACAACATTCACTTGTATAAATATCAAAATGTATGTTCAGTAGTTCCAATTTTGTGTTGTTAGCTTAAAAAAATAAATTGACCTATCAATTCATTCAAATATTAAATTTAACAACACAAAACTTAATTTGTTGAGCAAAAAATTGTCTAGGTATATTGTCTATTTGTGAGACAACTAGACAAGACAACTTGCAGGTGTTGCCTCCCCTTAACATTTCCATACTTGTAAACTGGTGTTTAAATAGTTAATTATGATCGTAGGCGTGTATACAGGATGCAGGATATACATTTGTTAACATGCAATGCATATCCTCAATCCTGTAGGCCTGGGACAGGAACTTTTTTTAGAGAGCATAAAATAAACTAAGTCCCTAAATAAATATTTTTTGAAAGAAAAGAGAATACAATTTGTAGGTACAATCTGTTCACAACTCTGGGCTCTTATATATTTATTTGACAAGAATTATGAAATTATATCCTTTTCAATAATTACGTTAGTGCAAAAATATAGGTAATGATTTTATTTTTCAACTTAAATTGTTTTCAAATTTTTTTTATTTTATGTTTAAAATTATTTTTTCTTAACTTTTTTTATTTATAAGGGCATTCATTATAAACCTTTTAAGGCATTTTACTAGTTTTTTGAGTAATTAAATATGTTTTCTAATCATGATATTTTAAATTAAAGTGTGCTTTCCATTGGTATGAATGTATCATATATAATATCATGCTAGGCATGATTAAAAAAATCTCTGTTATGATAATGTATTCTTGTTTTCTAGTTTAAAATAACCACTCAGAAATATTTTAAATAGTTACAATAAATTAATTTTAGTTAGCTTATACTTTATTATACCTTAATTTAGGCCATATATAGCAAATTATACAAATACCAAAAAGTGATTTAAATACTTTCGTAAATTACATTATACTATGTTATATACTTTATGAAAACTATAATAATATGTTCATTTAAAAATTATATTTTTATTTACTATTAATAATGAATGTTGCAAGAAATGATTTTATTCAAATTTAAGTTATAAATACAAATTAGGTATATATATTAATTAAATACTTTACTTAAGTTTGAATCTTATACCTTGTACATAGTATAATTTAATTTAATTTAAAAATAGGAACAAATATTATTTTTAGTAGTTAATAAAATAGATAGGAATATGTTTAAATACTATCTTTGAATTCCTACTCCAAAATATATCTTTATTTTATTAGAAATAAATAAATATTGGCATTATGTTCAAATATTTCAAATTGATGTATTCGATGATGACAGTCATCAACCAAACAATGGATATGTCATTAAATACTTTTAAGTTTTAGTTTTATGATGGTTGGTTTTAAAATTTTAAATAATAAAAAATGTGGAATGTAAGAAATAAGATTTTAAATTAATTATCACTTTGACAATTTTTTTGTTTAAATTGTTAGTATTTTTATTTTTTCCATTTTTAGAAGATAATATACAATCTATATCTAGGACATAATAAGTTTATGTGCGTTAAGAAAGAAATAAAAAAATAAAATAAAAATAAAACATGATTTAAATAATTTGGGGAAATAATCCACCCACTGATGACACTTTCGACTTGGTTTAAATCTTGTGTGATTTAATTATATATTGTGTAGTTTTTTCTTTTGTTAAATTGTTAGTTTAAACATTAAATTATCATTTATATGATAAGTACGAGAGAATGGGTCAGATTTAAATGAAAATTACATTTTATTTTTTCACAAATATTGTATTTGATAATTTGAATCTGTAATATTGAGGTTTGTCTGCTTTGTAAGTATACGACACATTACAACCCCGATATGCAATAGCCAATAACCTTAACAATTTAAAAATTAAAATCACAAAGTTGCACTTATTTTATTCAAAATATGTATCTTATACTCAAGGAAAACGGAATAACAAAATCGTCATTCTTCTTTTTTTGTTAATTGTCTACCATATTGTTAATATATAAATGAAAAATAGAAAATGAACATTACGAAATATTATGTTTGAACAATATTTAAATCTAGCCCTGCAAAAATAATTCGCAAAAAGCTTTATATCAATTTTATTAATTATAAATAAAAGGTGTACAGTAAATTTGACCATTCTCCTTATACATTTGTAGAACTTGATTTTGTGACTGCCGACTGATATGTGTACCTACAGGTAGGTAATATATTGGAAGCAATGAAAGCAATAGTTTTTTTACCCAACAAATAAAATTTAGATATTGAATCGACAATCATAGAAAAAAAAACTAAAAATATTGGAAACTCAATATTCCCGTAAAAAGTTCAAAACAAATCAAAATATTTTTAAAATTGTACCTTGTATAGAAAATGCTAATATAAATAACCAGTGAAAAATTCATGAATATACGGCCATTTGTTTTAGAGTTACACCAAAAACCTATATAAAAATTCCCGTTTTTTCTTAATTTTTCTTTCGTTTTTCCCTACGCATATGAAAACCAGTAAGAATTTGTTACTTTTTAAAAGATACCGTTGAAGATAATATAAGCAGTTTTACTGCCCCAAAAGGTGATGACAGACACAAAAAAAAAAATAAATAAAAAACAACATTGTAAAATCGCTCTGCTCGGAATCTAAGACTGGCAGTATTATAACACAACAGATTCAGTATTAAACCCTCAAAAGTACCAATAAAATCAAAAATCATTGAGACAAGGTGACATTGGAAAGTGCACTTTATCGGTGTCCGGCGGTAAGGAAACCGCAAACGTTTTCCGGTTACCCACTGCTGACTGGATCGCGTGCTCGCGGCGACCGCAAGTGAAACCCTCTGCGCTCGATGGGCTGCTTCGGATGAATGTGAAGCAACCTCAGTGTTTAGAGTATTAATCATACTGGAGTGAGTGACGGACGACGACGACACGCTGCCCCAACGGGGCAAGAAAACTAGCAACAAAACGATGCCTGAGTGCACGACGGCGACGGAAACCGCCATAGATAAGTATAGAAAAGTCGTCACAACTCGTGTGCAGTTGTACCTGCGCATCGTTGACGAGCACCAGCCGCTCTCTTCGTTAACCGTCTCTTAGGTCCTCGCCCACCGCGAGATCATAATGTTGAGCAAACGCGCCCGATCTCCTCATGGATCCGCTGCGAGGACGTGTAGAGTTGACCAGTGGCCAGATGAGTAGCCTACTTTTACGGTATATCACAACATCTGCACCCGTCTATATAGGTACGCTACCCACGTACCACTCCCCTAGGTTATTGTATCTGGTGTTTTTTTTACATTATTTCTTTTTTTTCTAGGGACGCTGAGCCACTTTTTTATTACCTTTTACCAATGAGTTTTTTTTTCTAAATTGTATAAGGCATACGTTTAACAATTAACATTTTTTTCATATTATTATTCTAAAATCTATAAAACATTTTTTGTATGTGTGCTATTTTGAGCAAAAATATTAAACACTTGTTTGATTGATATACAATAATAAAAATTCTTTTATTGTCTACAAAAACTAAATATAATTTCAACAGAATAGTTTATACATGTCACATGTGGATCACTGAATATGCTCGCGGGGTGTCCCACGCGCGAGGCACGAATAGTTGAAAACAATGTTTTTGTTACGTACCAAATCTCAATAAAATATACATATTAATGATATTATAGAGGTTTTTGATCACGTGAGTGTATAATAATTTACCAGTTTGGTAACCTTTATGAAATATGAAAAGAGGTATAAATTATCCTCATAATGTATCTAAACCTAAGTATACAAAAACGTATTTTACAAAAAATATTTCGCCTATATACATCCTATTTAAGACATAAACAATATGATTGTATAAAACAATATTATTCTATACTTGTACCTATAATAATTTGTACCACAATAACAGTAGGTGGTAATCGTCAGGCTCAAGGTTTTATAAGTTGTATAGGCTATATGGGTATATTATATTAAAAATATATTGTTACGTCTTTAAAAGTACACTGTAAAAAAGAAAAACGGACTTAATAGTTAATGTATCTATACCCATCATTTAAAAATAAATACACCAATAAAGAATAAAAATCCTAAAAAAAGTTATAATTATTTAATGTATTTTTTATGATAGCTAAGCTTTAATATCTAGGTACCACACATAATTTACATTTAACACAATAGGTATACCGTAAAAATACGAATTAAAAAAATTACAACCCTATTTATTTAGCCATCGCCTTTAATATTTTCATTTTTAATGCATCATTTGTAGATCAGGAAACGGGGGAAATTAAAAAGTTTACGTGAAAACTGATTTTGGCTTTGAAGGATCTCTGAATCATAATAATATATTGCTATTTTCGTCAAAGTTTTTTATAAGAATTTAAAGTTCAAATTTTGACAAAATACATAAAAATCACGAAAATGTTCAAATTATTTTGAGTTAGAAATTCATAAAAATTTTTCTTTTAATTTAAGATTTTAAAATTAATATAATATTTCCCATAAGTTTAACTAATTTTATCGGAAAAAAATTTCTACAAAAAAGTCAAATTAAATTTTTATATGAGCGTTTGAAATTCATATTATTACAGCATATTCACTCGATTTCTCATGTTGCGGTTTTTTTTATTTTGATGTAATTCAAAAACGAAAAACGGTATGTACTTGAAATTTACACCAAATGTTAATGTTAGCATTTTCTATACACGATAAAATTTTCAAAATATTTATTTTGAACTGTTTACGAACATATTCAGTGTCAAATATTCTTAGTTTTTTTTATCATAAATGTCAATACAATTTTATTTGTTGGGTAAAAAATTTAATACAACATACGCTCCTCTCATATAGTTACAATAGCATTTAAAAAATAAAAAATACAAAGGCACACATTTTTGTATAAGCATTTAAAGTCCAAATTTTTGACAAAATTTATCGAACTTAAAATTAAAAAAATGATTTTGTAGTTCATAAATTTTAAAATTTTAAAATTTTATAGTTATGCGGATTGAAATTTAGTAATATTTAGTAATACATTCTTCCGACCGCCTTCGTTCAGAATCGTTTTTCGTATACAATGTATTATACATCCGTCCAAATTTGAATTTAAAATGTCTGTAAAAAATAACTGTGTTTATATATTTTTTAGATTTTTTGTTTACAGTATGCACTATTTATTAGAATCTTTATTTTAAATTTTCAATCCTTAGTTATAAAAACTGACCATTTTATAATTGTTTAATTACAATGATTGATAATTTTCGAGATTTTAATGAATTTTGTCAAAATTCGAACTTTAAATGCTTATAAAAAAAAGTGTGCCTATATATTTTTAATATTTTTCAACTGCTATAGTAACAATATATCAGGAGCCTTGTATTAAATTTAACTAGATTTAATTAGCATCATCAAAATATCAAATGAATATAAATATTGTATCAAATTATGTTAAGTAATTAAAATAGTATACGTCTATGTATTATGAGTATTGAATCTTAAAAAATGTTTTACAGGTAGTAGGCACCAACCTAAATTTTTATTTCTAGTGAATTTTATTAATGTATTATTATTATTTTAAGGTTT
The DNA here is from genome assembly GCA_027563435.1 of Nasonovia ribisnigri. Taxonomy (NCBI): domain Eukaryota; kingdom Metazoa; phylum Arthropoda; class Insecta; order Hemiptera; family Aphididae; genus Nasonovia; species Nasonovia ribisnigri. The sequence goes on along the minus strand of JANEHU010005158.1, from coordinate 26,629 downwards.
TAGAGCATTTCCTTATTTTGTAATCCATAATAATTAGTATTAAATTCTCATCCTAAGAAACATTGCCCTGATATAGCAGAAACTAGAATTATTAATTAGTAGATTAATTATCGATTAATTAATAATTTTATTGACATCAATAATTATTGTGCAATCGTGCCTGATTATTGAGTTGGTGGACGATGATGGTCAGTCGAGTAAGTAGTTACCTATATGATTATGTTTTCAATTTTTTCCGTGGTGAATATCCGTCACACTCAAATATAAATTATTTATCCTTACTAATTAGTATCTGCGTATTTATTATTTATTTTTTACAATTTTTTTTAAATTATCATGTTTTTAAACTGGTTATTATTTTCATAAAAATGTGTGTAAAAAGAATGTGTTAAAATATTGAATGGTGATTATGAAAATGAATAGATTAACGTTTTATGAGTAAAAAATAGACTATCTACAATGTTTGTCCATGCTTATGGACTCAAGTCTTGTTTTTTTATATACTAACGATGCAGTAAACACAGTGCATTACTAGCCACTAGGTACCTTATATGCAGTATTAGTAGTAAATATTTGGTATTTATGATTAATATGGTTGTTTACTTAGTACTTACAAAGTACAAACTGACACACTGGGTGGTAAATGTAGACGTATATAGAATTCGAAAACCGTAAATCTTTTGTCTATTGTGATTCATAGCTCACGTTTAGAATTAGTCACGTACAGAAGTTAAATTAATGGTTTGAATGTCAAAATCTATACACTCATTATGTAGGCATCTACTTAAAAGTCTTAAGATAGGTATGGTGTTTGCTTTTTTAACAATAGATATTTCAACGTGGTTAACAAAACAACATTGTTCGTTATATATATGTATATAATATAATATGAATATTTTATAATAAATAATACTGCTGCAGTAGGTATAATTATTATTAATTATTATAATATATATATTGTACCTATTTACTAATTATACTGTGTATATTATAATATTAATATCGTTATCACGTTACATGTTTATTATATTTTAAAATGTAGATTGTAAAAAAATTTAAATTAGAAAAACAAGGTTTAATGTAATATGTTGTAATATAATATTAATTTAATTCATATAAAAGTAAATGCAATATAGGTACTGAATAGACTAAATATTTAAAAAGGCGATGACAGAAACATAAAAACACACATTATTATAAAATTAATTATTAATGTATTAATCGCTCCGCTCAGAACCTACAACTAATTAAAAATTATTTTATAATATAAAAAATATTTTTTTCTATGTGCTAGCCGCAAGGTAATTACCAAATATTATAATTGGTAAGTACCTATAGTAAGTAGGTACAGGGATAAGAGTTTACAATTCGTCAGAAATGCACTGTACAATATTTTTTCGAATTAATATTGTTTAAATACCTATAATCTACCTATAACCTATGGTTATTGCCTATTATAGAAACAACGCCTAGATTACATTTTAGATTGTAAACGGAGTGATCAGAAATGAATATATTTTTTTTTTTTAGTGTGGCTGTCATCATCATTTGGAGTGGTAAAAAAGCTTGGATTTTTTATTTAATTTAATTTTTTTTTCGGGAAAGTGAATCTTGTTGGCGCACTTTCTCAACTATTGGTAAAAACGAATCAGGGAAAAATTGGGATTCTTAAGCAAAAGCCGGGTTCGATCGACCAAATTTGATTTTATTATTTTGTTGTAATTGAAAAACGAATAACCATATGTAGATACTTGAAATTTTCACTAAATATATTATATAGCTATTATTATAAATTTATTTTCTAGTGTAGAAACATTGGTATAATTTTCAATTTTAACTTTTTTAGATTCTGAGCAGAGCGATGAATGTATTGGTTTTACAATGATGTGTGTTCCTTTAATTTAATTAAAAATTTTTTTATTTGTGTCTGTCATCACTTTTTAGGACAGTAAAAATGCTTAGATTTTTTTCAATAGCACCTTTCCTTATATGAAAGTGAATTTAGTTGGTCCTTTGGGGGGTCATGAGTACAATTTACCAGAAGTTTTTAAAAGCGCTGGGAAAAACAAAATAAAAATTAAGGAAAAACGGGAATTTTTACGGAAAACCAATTTTCGACAAAATCGATTTTGGTTTTTGGTATAACCCTAAAAGAAATGACCGTAATTACATGAAATTTTGACCGAATGTTAATATAAGCATTTTTTACACACCATAGCATTTTCAAAATATTCTGACTTATTATGAGCTTTTAACGGTCATTTTTAGTTTTCAATTTTTTTAGTTTTTTTTTCTATAAATGTCAATACAATTTTATTTGTTGGGTAAAAAATCTTGAAAATTTAATAGTAGGCTTCTAATATATAGTTTCAAAGGCAAATGACAAATATTAAAAATCCGTAGTCACAATTTTTTTTTATACGTAATCAAAGTTCAAATTTTGACAAAATACGTAAAAAATGACGAAAATGTGCAATTTATTATGAGTTAGAAATTCATAAAAATTTTTCTTTTTATATACAAGGTTTGAAAATGTAATACAAGATTCCACATTAGTTTGTCTCGTTTTATCAATAAAAAAATGTTTATAAGCAAGTCAAAACAAATTTTTATGAGCATTTTAATTTCAAATTTTTACAAGATTAGATATTCACGCGATTCTCATGTAGCGATTTTTTTATTTTGTTGCAATTCCAAAAACGAATTACTGTAGATGCATGAAAATTTCACTGAATGTGTATATTAGCATTTTCTATACACAATCTAATTTTGAATATATTAATTTGAAAGTATATCTTGAGCTTTTTATGGACCATTTAAATTTTTAATTTTTTTAGTTATTTTTTATACAAATACCAATAAAATTTTATTTGTTGGGCCAAAAATAATGAAAATGTAATACAAGGCTCCTGATATATTGTCACAATAGCAGTTGAAAAATATTAAAAATACATAGGCACACTTTTTTTTTATAAGCATTTAAAGTTCGAATTTTTACAAAATTCATCAAAATCTCGAAAATTATCAATCATTGTAATTAAACAATTATAAAATGATCAGTTTTTATAATTAAGGATTGAAAATTGAAAATAAAGATTCTAATAAATAGTACATACTGTAAACAAAAAATCTAAAAAATATATAACACAGTTATTTTTTACAGACATTTTAAGTTCAAAATTTGGACGAAATTACATATTAAAATCAATTTTAACGAGTAAAAGTATATATATTATAATATTTTTCTAGCATCACTGATAATTTTAGGTTAATAATTAAATAATATGAATAATGTTAATTCAACTTAGCAGCTACCGTAAAATAACAATGTCAATATAATTTAAAATATCCTAGACTGACATACCGTCTCCGCTCAGAATCCTTTTTGGTATACATTGATATTATATCATTGAATTCAAATTTAATACCATCCATTATATAGTGAACAACTTGTAAACTACTGTACAGGAGAGCGACATCCACTTGACCCACTTTTTTTAGCTGAATATAGATATTTGAATTTTTTTATTTTTTAAATTATTTTTCTATAAATATGGACAAAAATATTTTTCCTCTATAAAAAGTTTGAAAATTATATACAAGTTCTTCATTATAACTTGTTATTAATTATATATTTTAAAAGATTAAAGATAGGTACCTATGCACGATTTTTTAATTATTTGTATGCAATATATTTATCATTGAATTCAAATTTAACACAATATATACGTTACAATTTATAAAGATCTACTCAATGTCGAGTTACCAGCTTCAACACTCGACAACTATAACAAATAGCAGAGAGGTTATCTACTCTCCCCCCTTTTTTTTGAAACGATTTTTGATCGTTTGATTGATTTTTTAAATGTAAGTAGATATACAATTAATTATATATAGGTTATAGGTAGCACGCGTTATATTTACTATAATAAACTGAACTAATAATTACTCCAGACTATAATAATGTAGATAGTATAATGTAGGTACCTATATTCACTGTTTTTCGTTATTGAATTATTAAAAAAATTCCATTAAATTATTCTTTATTTTTAAAGCATAGGAGTCATTAGCAAGGGTACATTCTATTCTATCTTAATATATTCACTATTCACTTTCAAATTGCATGTATGTGCTTAAAAACTCGATTTATGTTTAATATAATTTGTATGTTTTATAAAAGGAATTATAACTGGTAATTATTAATGACTAATGCTTAACTGAAATTAACTAAGGGGATATGGCATATATAATACAGGTACAAACTTGTGTCTTGCACTATATTTTATGTTTAAATAATAATATTATTATTAATATTATGTTTAACTCTAAAATATGTTGTTCCTGTTCATCAACAGCCTTGGTATTGAAAACTCTTCATGACAAACAAGAACGAAATTAGTATCGGGTGAACAACAGATCAATATATACCTACCTGATAATAATAAGACTAAATTATTATATAACAAATAGGTAATCGGTATAATGTATGAGGTCATTGTTTAATGAGCATGACTATTATTGACTGGTACCATTTTTTGTTGGTATGTGTTTTTAGATACGTATGTGTTCTATAATTTTTTAGATTATAAAAATATTAACATATCTTACAAAAAATATACTAAAATAAGGCAGAACTCACCCTCTATACCTATAATCTATAAAATATAAATTTGATGAAATATTAAAATATTGAAAACTCCTTATAATTAGGTATTTACTTTATCCTTTATATCAGAGCGAAAATGTTGTATGCATTATAGGTATAACTTAAAAGCAGTGATGGCGTGAACTTTTTTTCCTATGAAGCAACTACCTTAAATAAGTACCCACACACCAGTTTTTTCACATTTTACACATTTTGAATGCAGGTCGTATGTGATTGCGAGTCTAAATTATAAACTAGTCTAGGTCTTGGAGACTGGAGTCATTGGGATACCCACCCCCAATTTTGTATGAGGCGGCTGCCTAATAAAATAGCTATTCACGCCATCACTGTTTAAAAGTTACAACTTCAAATTATATGCAAAATTGTTCAACTTTAAATTCAAGTTAAATCATACTTCTAAATAAATATTGTAAATACTAGATCAGCATATTTATGTTTATAATCAATCAACATTTCAGTTTTAATAATTTGCATTAGTTAATTTTACTATATAGATTAAGTTATATAATTTATAAACTTGTATATTGCTCAATGTTGTCGATAATTTGTTCCCATTCCACGTCAGTATGTACTCAAAATATAATTTGATGATAAATAAATAAGTATAATAATAACGTATTAACTAAATACTCATAAACATTATACAAAGTTATCGTAAAATATTGAAAAAAAAAACAAGACGACATTGAAACCCAGATCGGATATTATAGAGTCATACGAATAGAGAGAGAGAAAGATAATCAAATACACTTATAGTTTGCCTGGAAAATGTTTACCTACGTTCCAAGGTTTCATTGTATCGAAAAATGTCTGTAGTCATCCTGCAACCACCATTCATTTCATAGAACACCGAAAAGCCAAACCGTGTAATGTGCGACAAATCGGTGTTAGATAATTTTTTTCTCTCAGAAGATTTGTTGTGATTTAATCGAGAGCATCCGTTTTTAGTGGTGTGCGGAATCATTACGCCAATAGATAACCATTCAAGGTCGTCCTTTTATAGGGTTTGGGTACGTATACTAAAGTGAGACGCCCGTCCAGCAGTTCAGTTTGTTCAAGAATTCAGACACCAGAGCACAGATCGATACAGAAACATGAAGATCGCTATGGTAAGTCTGAAGTTGAATAAAATTAAATATCATGATTATAAAATATATAACTCGTAATTATTAACGATACAAATGTGAGGTACTATGTACCTACTCAATAGATTTTACATAGATACCATACTAAACATTATAAATTTATAAGGGTATGTATATAATTGTAATGTTTATATAATTCCTTAATGAGAGTTACGTTTTCTTTTTAATTTAGTTTTGGACTTAGTTTTATTTGGAAATATAATCGACGTCTGGACGTAGGTATCTAAGTAATAAATAGTATTTTGAATTATTTAGTTACCTATATAATAGTCAATAGATATACCTACAATCTGAATAGGTATTGCGCATAAAAATGAGATCTAAAACTTAATTCTGAATAATAACACATTTGTTAATTAGATGGTTAATTCAATTTAGTTAAAAGTAAATAATACAAGAATAAAATGTTTAAGAAGAAATTGAAAAATATACTTAGATAATAGATATGTATAATATAATACATATACTTATATAGGTAAATAGGTAGGTATAATTCTATTTTTCTATTTTAGACACTCATAAACATCAAACAGATAATAAACTTAAAATTGATAATATTTATCTTATATATATATATTATATTATGTTTATTGCTTATATTTAATATATTATTTATCATAATAATTTATTGTGTTTTATATGCATTTAAAAAGTATATCGACTTTACTAAATTTTTTGAAAACCGTTAAAATAAGATTGTTGAACAGTTGAACATTTTTATTTTATTATAATATAATATATTAAAATATAGGTACCTACATTCCTTTCAACTTTTAACTGGATAAAAAATCAACAGTTTGCTTTTTTAAATGGCTTATTATTTTACTGTAGTCAATAAAATGTAAAAACAAACATTTTAACTGTTGTAAAAATTTTTTTTTTAATTTTAAAACTTAGTAAATATTATAATATGGGTGTTTAAATTAATTCATAATATTTTCAATTATATTTTATATTTTTATGATTTAGTGATAATATTCATTAAATTAATTTCTGGTTTATAAAGTGTACACACTTTTGCTTTTTGTTGAAGGGCGTCTACTTACGAAGTCCACGGCATTGCCGAGTATAGTCACACCAACTTTGAATCTCATATAGGTAGCTTAGTTTGATTTAAAAATACTAGGCTAGTATTCATACTTTCATTAGTATTCAGTAAAGGAAAATTATATGTGATAAAAGTATATTATAATATTTTTGATTCCGAAAAATTGTATATGTAACTAATCAAAACAAACTATATTAATTGTCCATTATGTCATAGCCTATATACCTAGTTTTATAATGATATAAATATTATAGTTTATGCATTTTTTATTGTTTTTGGTTTATGATTATTAAATTAATACAAATAATTGTTGTTACACACAAATATACCCGCAATGATCAATGATTACTAGTATTAACTTGGAATAGTTATTAATGTATTATATAATATGTATATATATATGTATGTTTGTAAAAATATAAATTAAAACGGATCACTTTATGTACCTATGTTTTTAATAAATAAATATAGTAATTTTACTATTTACAGTAATAAAATTAAAGATTAATAATACGTGTTTTTAAATAAATTACATTATAATATTATAACAGTTTAATTAGATAATTGCCACTATATTATAGTCACTATTATACCTATAGTCGAAGTTGACGTCCTTCACCGTAAAAAGCACGTACCTACAGAGGTATGTCGGACTTTGTCGTTAAAAATAAAAATAAAAAATAAAACTGGTCATTTTCCATATTCACAAATATTTCGAGGTTTGTCAAGTTATCTTACGTTTGTATATTATGTTTAAAACCAGCTGCAGGTAGTAGTTTCTGCAGTAGAGGTCATACCTATATGCATATTTACATTAAAAGTAAATTCGTCAAAATATTTTGTTAGTTTTTTATGATGCCTAATTTCTTTTAACTGATAGATATTAACATATGTATTGATGTGTCGTACAATTAAAGTTAAACTGCAATAGTTTTCTACTTACCAATATAATACCATGTATTAAAGTATAATAGTGAAAATTATAAATAAAAAAAAAACAATCCCAATTTCTAAAATATGTAACGTGTGAATAAACAAGTATCAAATGTTTAATGTTCATGTTATATTGTTATTGAATGAATATTAATGCACATATCTAAATTATTTATAATATACACAGATTATATTCCACGAAATTTTGCAGATATAGGCGTGATGCGTACTTATATGTAATATTACATAAGTATAATATAAGAATATATAATTTATACTTTAGTTTCACTTTCAAGGTCGCTCGAAAGGTGCTGTAAAATATTATACCCGTACGGCTGTTCAATTTGTGGTAATAGATGGAGGTTTATTTTAAAACATTAAAATGTTAAAATATTTGGCTATTATTGATACCACATTAAGTATACATTTTAATTATTATTTAATGCCTTTATTTTTGGAGGATAGATAGTAATGTAGTATCATAGTATATCATTACTGTAGCCCGTAGGTACATCGAAGAGAACGAAAAACATATTATTTTATCGATATTCTATATTTCTATAAAGACATAATAATACTTAGGTACCGTGTAAATGTTTCGCTTCCTGAATATTATTGTATCATCGCATTTCCTTGCCGCTCCACCGCTCTCCCTCCTCCACTATGACAGTATGGGTACACCGCTGTCTTCCAATCACCAAATACGTAAAATTAAATTATTGTTGCTATTTTCTAATAATATTTTTAAAGGGCTAATATTTTTTTAAATAATTATTATTTGTGGTAAAAGAATCTTTTCAATGCAGAATGTATAATATAGTTTCACGTGTTACTGTTTGTCAGTTACTGTCTGAACAAATTGATTTGAAGCCTTGTATAAGTATTTTAATAATTAATAATTTCATAAAAACATTAGGTTAATTTTATACAACAATTATATAACAACCCCAAAATTGTAAAAATTTAGATGAGAATATCTCGTGGTTTTGATTTCATTAAGTCTCGCGATGTCTCACCTCAAAATGAGATGTATTTTTCAGTACTAATAATTCTGTAGACAGTGCCACAAACATAAGAAAAACAATTCGGGGGAGTGGCCAAAGTCACTTGGTTATTTATTTATATATTCTATAAAATATTAACATCCATAATAATAATAATATGATCGTTCAGTAATACATTATATTTTATTAATTATGTATTATATATTCGATGCATGTATAACTTATTATAACATGAATGTATAGATATTTTACCTATATCATAATATATGAAATAAGAAACAATATACAATTTAATTCAATATTGTATAGTCTCTACTCTCTCGTAATAATTATTATCATAATGCGGTATGGTGTTTGCAGTGTTTGAAGATTTTCGTTCCGTTGGCCTTATTAGTGGCCCACGATTGTCATGCCGCACCCGCTATGCCTCCTTTCACCGATGAGAAGGCAGACCGCGAGAGTCTTGACGTCAACGAAGTGGGACCGGCCGAAGAGGACTGGAAGCTGTACACCCGGTTGACGAAGACCATGTCGCACGATCCGTCGGACGCCGATAAGACCCGCGAGCTGCTGAAGGAGATCGAAGAGTATTCGCGGCTGGTCAAGTCCGCCGACGCTCTGACCACGGATGTCCCCGCCGACGGCACGACGGACCTGCCGGACTCGGCAGATGTCACCGAAACGGATCCAGCGTCGTCCGACTGGTTCGCCTCCACGTGGAGGAACATGAACCGGAACGACGACGACGACGACGACGGGCCGAAAATGGGTAGGCAAGACGACGGCAACGTGGAAGACATCATCAGAAAGATTTCCAATGACTTGAAAAAACTGTACGTCAAGATCAAGCAAGTGATTACGGTGGTGAAAAACTGGTACGCATTATGGAACGTAGCTAATACGGTGTTCGTCGCAGTGGGATGAAATAATTTAACACATTAACACGTCCTCTAATACAGTACTATAATAGGTACATTAATACCTATAGTTTATTATAATACCTACCTGCATACTAGGTATTGTACATGCCCATTGCCCGTGTATTAACATAATATTATTAAACATTCATTAATATTAATATTGAAGACAATAATATTAATAACAGCTAACTTGTACGTTTTTGTGGAACTTCAGCATTGATACATCCATTTTTTCACTCATATAGTTACATTGACGATGCTGAAAGTGGTGTTGCCAGGGAGTGGTGTTTTGCAAGGTGTTGATACAAAATCCCCCCCCCACCCAAGGCCTCATGTATGCGAAAAATAAATGTACTATATGATTCAGATTTCTTGAAAGCATGTTGTCATAATATTTTAGTTCTATTTCACATTTGGTATTACTTATTATGAGGATTGATGACTACAATGGGAGGTGTGCAAAGCCCTTCACATGTGATATTTGAATATAAAATTAAAACACCGCCCAAAAAAATCCTGGCGTCGTGCCTGAACGATTTTTTCTATGAATGTTAATAAAATTTTATTTGTTGGTTCAAAAAAAGGTGAAAATTTAATATACAAGGCACCCGATATATTGTTACAATAGTATTTGAAAAATATTAAAAATACATAGGTGCAATATTTTTTATAAGAATTTAAAGTTCGAATTTTGACAGCACTTATCAAAATATAAAATTTAAACATAATGTGTAGTCAAAAATGTATAAAATGTTCAACTTATACGTAATACATGCAAATTCTCGTATGAACATTATGAAATTTTTAAAAATATGACACTATCAAATAAGTACCTATATAAGGCCATAATAGGGTCACAATGGACACAATGTCACATACGCACATACTTTCTGGCTTTTGCCATAGAATTTCTATACTTCTACTCTTCAGTACTTTACTAACCAATTGTATTACTTAAGTGATTATTATTTGTTAGAAAATTAAACTTGGTACAAAACTGATACACTCATATTATAAACAATAAATCAGATAACATTAAGACAGCTCTTAGTAAACATAAAAATATGTGTTTCTGGCATTTCTGGTTTAGAATATTTAGGTATAGAGAACTTAGAATTTATCTGTTATAATTATATATTATTCTATATTTTTTTTTGTGTTTAAACATTATTTTTGTATAATATAGTAAAGTTTAGTCTATTTCAAACAAATTGTCTAAATACTTAGAAGTGTAATATACTTACCGAATACTTAGTACCGACAGAATACACACTCACCAAGTATACCTAATCGTCCTAATCTAAAGAGAAAAGATGAATGTTAAACCATTAATTTTATAATAGCCATTCATTTTACCTATATAGCAATATTAATTATACAACCAAAGATCAAAATATTATAAAAAAGTAGGTAAAAATCAAACAAGTTAACATATCGATAGTTGTATTATTTATTTATTTATTATTGTATTAACTAGTATTACATATTTACACATTTTCAGTATATTATAAAATTTCAAACGATCATACAACTCCACAAGCACTTAAAATATCATTTTATCATTTTTATCACTTAACTATTTATTTCTATTTTTGTATTCTAGTAATATTTATAGCAGACAAATAATAAGATTTATTACTTATTGTATTTTAACCACATATTATTAACATATTTTCTATATTATAAAACATGTACAATTATTAATTATTTTTCTTATTAAAACAAAAATAATAATTTCTATATAAAATCAAGATAGGTCCATATTAAGTTATTAATATTTACTAATTTCGAATTATACTTCGTTTTAAGTATAGATATTGTTGAGAATCTCAAATTCAGTCTTAAATAGGCTTTAAATATTAAGTGTTTACAATAATTATAAACTGTGGTACTAAATCTGTAGTGTAGATTGTGGACTGTGATTTATATAACTCATTGTCATCACTCATTAGCGTGACTAGACTTCATCCGCAGCGGCAGCCTAGCTAATAACCGGCACTAGCGGGTTAGCTTATTTTAACCGAAAAAAGCCCAATACACCAAGGTCGTATTTTGTAAAACCTCTCCAATGAAATATTTATATAATCTTAAAAAAAGTCTGAATTAGGTATCTATTTAAAATTAATATGTAATCTACAGTTATTAATAAAATAAAGATGCTATCTAATTGTTTCGAACATTTCTTTGTAGGTAATAATAACAATACGTCAATATCCAAATAAAAGAATTTTTTTTTTTAAATAAATGTTGTAACCCATCTGACAAACTCGGTTGACCGGTGCCTATTTAAAGAATTGCAGATACAGCTCAGGCATCCTAGGCTATGTCATCACTCATCACTTTAACCATCATAGGTCATCATATTGTTTTTAAACTTCTTAATATTTTACTTTTCATATTTCTTTTGATTTTTTATCATCTTTACTAGCTATATATTTATTATATAATGACTACCAATAAAATTGTATCTGTTTCCCTCATTTCAAATAATTAAACTTAACATTTTATTATTTAATATAATTTTTTTTCTACTCTCATTACAAATACTATACATAATGGGTACATAATGGCTTATGTTTATGCTTGACTATATCTTTGTCGGCCAGGTGATGACAAAATAGATTTATTTATTATCATATTTTTGTGTAGGCTACCTACCTATTTGAAATATAAAAACTCTCGGTAACTTAAATTACCTTCCCAACGATAACATTTGTTTTTTTTTTATTTTGATTTGTCATACCTACAACTTACTCATAAGTAATAATTCATTAGTATTCATAACTCATAACTACTAACTAATCATATATTTCAACGCTTCATTGAACCCCTGTATTTTAAAATTGTTATGAAACAAATTTTTCTTGCAGGGTTAACCACGCGAAGGGTTCAACAAATGAATTTGATGGATACCCAATGTCTGCAAGTGCTTCTGAATCGGATGGAGTGTTTGTTATTGCCGATCCTCTAATTGGAGATATAGATAAGTCTAATAAATACATATTACCCATAAATGACGATTAAATTATAAATATTAATTTCCGATTAAACATATTATATTATGGCTTATTGAAATCGCACATCAACCTCGAATCGATAGTTTAAATTTTATTATTTAAGTTTATTTTATTTAGTTAAATATTGTTCCTTTATTGTATCATTTATTTACTCTGTACTTACATGATGATATTTTTCAATATAAAATACAATTATTATGTATATTTTTACTATTGTGTACTTAAAAAGTAACAACTGAAACAGTTACACTTAATATTATTATTATTTACCTTTTATTATTACTTAAATAAAATATACATTACTACCTACAAACTTTGTTAACGATGTACAAATATAAGTTACAATATTAAAACATCTGATATTGAATTGTGTACATTGAATACCTACTTATAACTTATAAGTTTCTATTACGAAGAGTTATTGTGTTATACTTTAGATAAAGGCACCAATGCATATTATGTCATCGTATAACCCACATCTCCCTCATGAATTTTTTTGTAACACTGGTATACCATATATTTTATATATTTATTTAACGCTATAGTATAGTATATTTTGTAGAAATAATACAAAAAAAACCCAATTTTCTTGCTAGCTGTACATAACTATAAGATCATAGTTATCATTTATCAATGGTATCATATGATAAATGATAATATACATAATATATATTATTTTATATTTTTATAGAGGGCTGTGGAGCGATAACGCACATCAGCAACGTCGTACCTATAATGTATAACTATGTTATCAAAAGTTGTACCAATGTGAATTTTTTTAATATTATTAATTATTATTTATTTGTTTCTATGCGTGCATAAATGTAATGCTCATTACGTACTTAACAAAATGACCTCATAACACAACCACTGTGTTCTGTGATATGTACAATATAAGTTATAACTATGAAGTACACACATTTTCTTGGGGGTAATAGGTAAAATGTATGAAATCCCCCACCAACACCCAAAAACATGACCAAATAAATTACGCCACTAAACAAATTACAATGGTGCAAGTTGCATAGTATTCACACCTTGGTAGTTGGTGCTAGAGCCTCGAACATATTTAATAAACGTGAAATTTCGTGAACAAAAATATAATTTTACATTTAATATTCAAAAGTGTACAGAACAATATGAATTATTATAAATTAATAAATGCAACGTATGATAAAACAAGCAATACCAGTTATATATAGTATATAACACTCATTCGACTGTTTTTCCACGGCGCAGATAGGCAAAATAATGTACATATTATAATGGACAAGCAGTCGTATATGGCGAGGAAAAGAACTTTATAATTTATCCTGTACTTCTTATTGGTTAAATGTTTTTGAGTTACACGTAATAATTCCTCATGAAAATAACTGCCCCACTAATATTGGTAATATAGGTTCGATTTTTACCAACATTTAATTTTTATACTTACTACAAACTGCATATTGCACCGTGCTATAAAATTGATTAAAGAGCCTCGTTTCGGCTATTATTTAAGAGGACCTATAACTACATGTGTCATCTCCGTCTTTCAATTAATGTAAAACATAGTAAAAACTGTTTTGGCGCGGGAAAGAACCGAGAAGGCTACAATAATAAACAGATAAACAGGGCTATGAATTTAATGCACTAAAAAAGTTTTAAATATGCATGCAATTATGCACTAAAAATAGGCAAAATATGATTTAAAATTCAAATAAATCCACTAAAAAAACGTCTTTATTATAAAAAACTTTTAAAGTTAATAAATTATAATTAAAATTGGTTTTCAAAAAATATTATTTTATTTACATAGTACATACTAGTTAGTAAATTCATGAAAACATGCAATTATATGCCTTAACCCATTAAACAATTATATAAACAAACATTAATTTTTTTTTTATGGTGTTTTAAGTATTATATATGTACATTTGGAGTTTAATTTAACTAATACAGTCTAGTCCTACCGTATGCATCCTGTAAAAATGTTGTTTCACTACTTTGTTTATAAATACTTTAACATAATAACAATTATATAGTAATATAGTAACAAAAAAACTACTAGTCTGGAATTTAGTTTATTTAGATCTAAATACTCCAAAAATATATTTTCACAAAAAAATATTACGAAATGCATTAAACTTATATAAGAGAGACATACCTGGTCGCCTATATCACCGTTCCACTTACATATCTAAGCCAAATCCACGCTACATCACTGACTGGGTTAATTATGGTTATAATATAATCAAATACAGTAGAACCTCATTAATCGGACCTCATTAGTCCGGACTTCGCTTAATCGGACAGCCGTTTATAATACGTAAATAAGAAATTACGAGCATTTATGAGCAATATTATGAGCATCTAAGGCATCTTCGCGAGTTAATCGTTAAAGAAATCACTGTGAAAGGAAGACAACCAAAGATAAGCAGTTTTTTCAAACCAGTGTCAAATGTGAATAACGAAAGTGTGCCTTAATACTATGTATGTAATGATTATATGTATGTAATACAATTATGTATGTATCTACTATTTTTTTAGGTTTAATAATATATGGTTTAATAAAATATGCAATAAAATTTTTATAAGTTTATAATTTACGATTTTTGGTTATTTTGTTTAATCCGGACTTTCATTAATTCGGACAACCTAGAGCCCCAATTAGTCCGGATTAATGAGGTTCTACTGTAATTATATAATCAAAATGAAAAGTATTACAAGCTTTATAAATTATATTAATATTCTATCATAATTTTCATATTTGTCATATTTACAGTTTAATTGTAATTTAAAATTTAGAATTAAATGACTTGTGTTGTGATTTATTGTTTTATTTGACATTTATTTCTAATTTCATGATAGCAGGTGTTATGTGTACAATGTACATTCTAAATAAGTATTTTTTACTAAATAAGAAAAATTAAATTATAATATAATATGAATATAACTGTATCTTTTAAGTTTTAATTACAGTTAAACGATTTTGTTTTTATGTCTCTGGAACTTCAAACTAAACCTTATGATTAATAAATTAATCTTAACTTTATGACTTAAGTTTTTCGGTTTTATGAACTTCATTTGTTTACATTTTATCACTTTTTTTGATTATGATTAGAGCGCGGATTTCCATGCATTTGAATTTTTATTCTGGATAATCGTATACTATGGCAAGTGAGCAAAGTATTCGTTTCATTACTCTAACGATTTAAACTATGTAACATTTACAGTGTATAATATTTCGCCATATTTTACTCATTTATTTTAATTTTAGTGTTTATTTCACAAAGATTGCTGTAAAAGAACAATATTGTTCAGTAGAGGGATACCCACCTGTTTAAATATACATAGAGTATGTTAAAATATAATATGAATAATTTAATTACCAAATAAATATAACTTGCCTCACACAGTCTCTTGGTGGGCCGAGCGGGAGAATTGCATTAGAATGTTTAATATGTTTATAAACTTGTGAACTATTGTTTGTATGGTTAAATTTGGCATGCGAACAACATTACAACAACAGAAATAGGAAACCAGAATAGGTACATTTCAGATCACAAAGATTTCTGTAAAAGAACATTCGATTTATTAATAGACCGATTAGGTAATGAGTATTTACAAGTTCTATCGATTTATTATATTAAATAACATAATATTTCATATCATCTATCGCAATCGCCAATTGTCGACTTAAAATAAAATCAAATAAAAAAAATTAACAAAATATGGTTCCATTTGGCATACATATTTTAATGTTTGAAAAAATTGCCAAAGCTGATTCTTAAAAATCATGTGTTTGGACTTAGGGTGCTTCATTGAATGGAGACGAAATACACTATAAACTGTGAATAATAAAGTAAAAAGTATAAATTAATGTTATATTTGTGATTGGTTTTTATTATTAGGAGAGGGGTGGGGGGTCGTGAGGTGACTGATTTTATATTTCGCCTATTTTGTGAGTCGCGACATTTGAGAAACATTGCTTTATTGAATCTCCATACAATTATGAACGTAACGATCCACTCCGTTCATTTCGATTACTCATTGTTTGCAAAAGGTATAGGTAAAAAATAATAATAGATATGTACAATTATTTATTACAGGTATTTTGTTTAATCTATGATAGAGGTGTATCGACAGTCCAAATCGTTGTGATTATTGTAATCAACATCGTTTCACATAAAACCGCAAACAATCCATGTTGTTTATTTAAATATTATATTTTATTTTATCAATGAACCAGGACACGGTTGCTAAACTTTCGATGTGTGCATCGTGAGACTAATTATAATCACACTTAACATGAACCGGCAAACGAAACGAACAGCAGTTACGATTTTTATTATATATACCGAGCGAATTCAACACATTAGCACTGAAAGCAATAACACCCAATTGTCTATTTATTGTAAAGTGTTATAATATTGTGAAAGTTACTCATTCAGTCAACCCAAGAAACAAAATGGCACCCGGAGTTGGTAAAGCGATGAAAAAGTCACCGAGCAAAGCGCAAAAGAACGTCGACGTCAAGCCCAAGGGCGGCAACAAGAAGCGCAAGACCAAGAGGGCGCAAACGTACGGCATCTACATCTACAAAGTGCTGAAACAAGTGCATCCCGACACCAGCATCTCGTCAAAGGCCATGAGCATAATGAACAGCTTCGTCAACGACCTTTTCGAGCGCATCGCCACCGAGGCCAGCCGTCTGTCCCACTACAACAAGCGTAGAACGATCACCAGTAGGGAGATCCAGACGGCCGTCCGGCTTTTGTTGCCCGGCGAATTGGCCAAGCACGCGGTCAGCGAAGGCACCAAGGCCGTGACCAAGTACACCAGCTCCAAATAATGAATATTTTATTTATGTGATATTGTAATAGTAATTTATATTTACCTAGCTTTTAACGTCTGAATTAACATTAAACGGGCCCTTATCAGGGCCACAAAATTTAACCGATGGGGCATGGTGGCGATATCAAGTCATTGAAAACGGATGTAACGTGGTAAAAAAACAAAATTAATATCCGATCTTGCTAGTCACAGCCCACTGCTATTGCTAACGTTTGCTCGTTAAGTAGAAAATAATTTTTAAGAAGTATTGGCGTGTCTGTCGTTCGTATTGCTATTGTTTGAACCGATTCGAGTTGACACCATTGAGATTTTGTGACAAGGATGCCCATGCTGCGCCGGACTAAGTTAGAATGGGTTGATATACATTTTTATAATAACTAATAATCGGTTATGTAGATGTGTTTGGCTGTTTTTGTTGATCACTGGGTAGAGTATACTTCTTGTTTTCGTTGCGCATTGCTTGATGTTTGTGATATTATGGTCATGCATACCAAGTCCTTTTAAGAGAACTAATAATAATAATTGTCCACGGTTGATGGTGAGGCCTATTTATTTAGTTTTTTTTTAATCTTTCCTTGCATTATGTATTTTCAGAAAACATAATACTTCTATATAGGTATATAAAAGAAAGCTTTGTTTTGCTTTGAGAAGGGTGGCTGTGCCGTTAACTATACCGGGCTTATGCCTCTACTAGTGGATGGAAGTTTGGGTAGAAAAGAAAGTCGTGTTACTTATACTATTTATGACTTAAGAACGGCTGAACCGATTAGGCCGAAAATTGGTGGGGAGGTAGTTTAGAACCAGGAGACGGACATAGGATACGTTTTATTCTATTCCCGTGCCATTTGTCCAACAAAAAAACAAACCGAATAATAGGTATTATATTATTTTTGTTTATTATACCAAAGGTTGCTATTGGTTATGACTTATGATTGAATATAATTTTAGACTTGTATATTATATTTGTTCAAAACCATATAACTTTAGTAAAAATGGTTTCCAACGCTAATTTTATATCGTTGTCCCGAGTACCTACACATGCCCGCATCATAAGCAATGTGAAAACATTCGTAATTACGTACCTACGCACCTCTCGGGGTCTGCCTACCTGATAGTAGTGTGTAAATATTTTATACTGCTTGCATAATCAAAATCGTGTCTCTGCACGGATAACACCGGGCGGGATGTCTTAGCGGGACGACTGACTCACAGACTGATCAACATCGAACTTAAAGCTTCGAATTTTCATGGTACCTCCCTACCACCATGTAATTGTCAATTGTACACTAAGAAATCATCTTCCAAAATTCGTATCTTAAAGTGGTGCTTGCACAAGAAGATCGATGAAAATTTTTAAGTTTTGAACACCACACATCGAGTACTAAATAACGAATTGAACAAAGTTTAAAACATAATAGGTAATGTGTTGGCACTTTTAACGGGAAACGAAGTGCACAGGATCTAGCTGATTATTATATAGCTAGTATTATATAATATATTGTATTATTGTTTATTAATATTTTAATTTTATTTTAGGGTGTCGTATTATCATCATTATCAACATACCGAAATTACTGACCAATACCCAATATCACAATATACAACATCAAAATGGGTCAAATTATTAACTTACGGAGTACAAAGAATTAACTTTTAATTAACTGAGTTAATTTTACATTTGAAGTTTGAACAAGTTAAGTTGATTACCATTTCAATTATTACAATTTCATATCTTCGTATAAAATATTATACAATTTTTAATTATTTTATTTAATTATAGATTTTAAATAATAATAAATATTTAAAAAAATTATAAAAAACAGTCATATTATAATAATATAGGTACTAGATAATTTTCCCAGTGTTGAAGTTTGTTCACCCTTTTATTATCCTTAAATTAAATTTATTCATTATTATATATTAAAATTCTTATTTTTTGAATTTTTAAATGTATACTCAAAAGCCAAATCAATACTTAGATTATTTTAATCATTTTATGAGCATCCTGTGCAGATACGAATTTCTTATGAAAAACATCCATTTTCTCTTGTAAATTAATATTTTTATAAAACTATATTATTTAATATTTATTTCATTGTCATAAATATGTTTTTACAGTTGCTGAATTGCAAAAGAAGTGGAAGTAATTCAGGAACACCTTCCACAGGAAATGTGTAACAAGGTCAGGTCAAGCAGTTGGAAAATCAAATACATAGTATGTATATACTCAAATACTTGAGTTTTTAAGACCGACCATGAAAAATAGACTGTGAGTTATAGTAGACTATGGCCCTAACGGTACTTCCCAAAATTGTTTGACTATTAATTTACTGCTGGTTACAAACAGTTGTTAACTAAATTGAAATCAATACAAATCAACAGGGATTGGCATGTAAATAAAAAAAAAGTATTTGAGTTGGTTAAATGAAGTCAAAGTTACAAACATAAGCCACAAGTCAATAGTTAATAAACAATATAATCAATTAATAGATATTATGGAGAAAAATATTAATTTGATTTATTTATTCTATCGAATAGAAGTTCTTTCATTTTATTTTCAATTGCCTGCACCTGGTTCACACATTTAGTGATTGTGATACATATAATATTTTCATAATTGTACAATAAATTTAAATGTATTCTTATCTATTTTTTCTGATCACACATGTTTTTGGCATGGTCCTTGACTTTTAGGTTTTGATCGACTGTTACTCCTAGGTACTCGATAACAGGTGACCTGGTATTATTTAGGTAGCCATTTAATCGGGCTTTGAAATCGTGAATTCCTCTAGGATAGTTGAACATAGCAGCAACTGATTTTTGTGCTTTTACTTTTAGCGTTTCCATTTTCAGAATCTGTTTTTTTTTTTGAAGCTGAAAAGCTGCTCTTGAAGGATTGCGGTTAGTGGTGGTAGAATATTGTGTATCGTCAGCAAAGAGCGAAAGTTTTCGTTTACGTTCCACGAACGGTTGAGTGATGGCATCGGAAAAAATATAACATCTTAATTTGTTTGAAAATGCTCGTTAATAAAAGGACCGCAGATTTAGGTAAAAACTTGTGGTTTATACATATATTATATTATATTATATTATATAGATCAGTGGTTTTAAAACTTTTATTAATCACGGTACACCGTGTTCTTCAAAAAAATGTTCAGGGCACACTGACCTTTTTGTTTTTCATAAAATAATTAGATAGACAAAATTGTTTTGAGTTAAAGTTATATACAATTAATGATGAAATTAATGGTAAATTGCAAAATTTAAAATTCTTATAATTTTGTTCTCTGATGTATATAGTATTCACTATTTATTTCAATATTATTTATATAATATATATTATATTATAGCAGGTCCAGTAAAATGTTTTAATTAGCCACAATGCCAATGAAGGGTACGGAGAAGGCGACAATGTGGTCGTCCACAAAGTGTTTATACGATTGAAGAACTCGCTAACATTCTGAGACTAGAACAAAATAAATCTTACGCATTAACATTACAGCGTCAACCATCGAGGTAAAATTTAAAAAACACATTGACTAAATGTATATAATATCTATTAATTGCTTACTCATTTTTATTTTTGGTTTTTCCAAGAGACATATTTTGAAGCTGACGAGGAAATTGTTGGCAAAATGTTTTGCAATTTATACGCCATTCATAAATATCAGCATGGATCTGTAAAAATTGGTGGAGTGGACGGAACATTTAAAACAGTGCCTAAACGTCGTCTTCAATTTACATGCACCTAGTTAACATCAAAAAATGACCGAAACAGCATATAATGAGTAATTTTTTAGAGTAGTTATAAGATTACTACCATTGAATTACGCACAACTCACTGTTATAACAGATTATGAAAGAGCTTTAATGACCACGGTAAAAAATTATTTTTCCCAAAAATAAACTTCGCGGGGGCTTGTTCCACTTTAGTCAAGTAAGAAATAATTAATAAAGTATACATATTAGTACATAAACTATTAAGTCCTAATGCTTTCTGTCGTAATTATTATTATGATTATTTTTTATCAAGTCTGTTATCTGATACTGACGAAGGAGTTCAAATAGGGTATTCCTATTATTCCAAAATAACCCTGTGACTTTAAATATGCACCCAAATATTTAAATTCATAAAAACATTGTTTTTTTTTAAAATTTATAAGTACAATATAATCTTTTTATTTTATTATATATAATTTATTTATTTATCGTATTGTCAATTTTATTCATGGTGGATGGATAACAAACAGGAGGGGCGGTGTGAAAGTAAGTAAAAAACATAAATACATTATATACGATGTATTTAATTTGGATATTATTTCTTCGTTCATAATATCTGATGTGTGTACCTGTTTGTATAATAAAATTAATTAGTAATTATTGTGTAGTATACTAACTGGCCATACTGCCAAGCTCATAATAGTGATTCCGATTAGTATATTGCAGTTATACAACATACAACTGTTTTAAAATTTTGGTGGCCCTGAAAAGGGCCGTTTTAATATAAATAGTCAAAATCGTTTAAAATATTAAGCTTTTTTCTCGGTTTTCTTGGGCAAGAGCACGGCCTGGATGTTGGGCAACACACCACCTTGAGCGATGGTTACTCCGGACAACAATTTGTTCAATTCCTCGTCATTTCTGATGGCCAATTGCAAATGTCTGGGGATGATACGAGATTTTTTGTTGTCACGGGCGGCATTGCCTGCCAATTCCAAAACTTCAGCAGCCAAATACTCCATGACGGCGGCCAGATATACCGGGGCTCCGGCTCCGACGCGCTCGGCGTAGTTTCCTTTCCTCAATAGCCGATGGATACGACCGACCGGGAACTGAAGTCCGGCACGGGATGATCTGGTCTTGGACTTGCCTCCTTTTGCTTTCCCTGCTTTACCGCGTCCGCTCATGATTGCAGTGTAGATGTGAATGAACTGATTACTACCAACGTTAAACGAATACTGAACTTGCTTTGTAATACTTACCTAATTTTTTTTTATATTTATAGACAAAATCTTAATAACAATTTGATGATTGGTGGAAAAAAAACAGTATGACGGTCAAAAGTGACACCGTTTTACATACATTCACTATTAAAATATGCTGTTTTTAATCGGCGTTTTTGTGAAATATAATTGTTTAGATGTTGTTATTTTCAGTTACTACGGCTTAGTTTACGATGCGTTATACACCGTCATCGTTGTGGTGTTGAACCAATATACAAACGTTGTATCGCTCGAGTTCTGCTATATATATCCACTGTTTTTCTGCCCGATTCATCATAAAGTCTGCAACGTTCTAGCCGTCAACAAGTACATATACAAGTATTCGCAATGGCACCTGGAGGAAAATCAGCTGGCAAAGCGATGAAGAAGTCGTCCGGCAAGGCACAAAAGAACATCGCCAAGTCCGACAAGAAACGCAAGCCCAAGAGGAAAGAATCGTACGCCATCTACATCTACAAAGTGTTGAAACAAGTACACCCTGACACCGGAGTTTCTTCAAAGGCCATGAGTATCATGAACAGCTTCGTCAATGACTTGTTCGAACGCATCGCCGCTGAATCCAGTCGTCTGGCGCACTACAACAAACGTTCGACCATTACGAGCCGGGAAATTCAAACTGCGGTTCGACTTTTGTTGCCTGGTGAATTAGCCAAGCACGCCGTCTCAGAAGGTACGAAAGCCGTGACCAAGTATACCAGCTCCAAATGAGGGGTTATACCGTTTGAACAACAAAATAAACACCTAATCATAAAACGGCCCTTTTCAGGGCCACCAATTTATATAAAATCATAAGAATGTTGTCCGTTCAATTTGATATGAGTAATGAGTATATTATTTTTATAAACGTGCGCAACCAGATCGACGCTTCCGCACGGCACGAGGAGTGACCATGTCGCGTAAGACGTACGGTCGAGTGAATATCTTTCATCGTCGGAACGGTTAGGTTGTATTATTAATTATTTGGTCGTAATAAAATATAGCTTAATGACATACTTGCGACAAGTGTTGTAATTTATACCACCTCAACCCAACCCTACACACCGACCGGACCACCGTCAACCTCCCTAGCGCCGTGTCCGACGGAAAATAAATCAGCACAGGATAGAAAATGGTCAGACTCGTTAGGTTTACAGTAAAACCGCTAACTGTTATCATTAATTATATATTAAGTTGTATGTTATCTATTTTTTTATACTTGTGCAGGATGCACTCACTGTTATAAATTCCGTACTTACAAACATACTGTTTGATGTAAGGTGTAGTGTGTACATCGTACACATCAATACTATATCGTTATTTTTATAGGTTTTTGTTTTAAGGCTGTCGTTGAATAAAGTATTATTACTATTTATAAAAAAAAAACAACGACACGTAAATAATGAGTTGCAGAAAAATAACTTAATTAATATTTCATATGTTGCATACCTACCTATAAATATTATTTTTCAAACACACGGTAGGCTGGTAGGTAACTGGTTGTTATTGATATACAAAGTACTCACGTATAATAAATCATATTTTTTCCTTATACAAATTTTTTAGAAGCATATTTTAAAGTTCAAAATCTCGAACATTTGTAAATTACTTTTAGGATAAAAATTTTAAAGTATTTAATTTTCATAGCATTCAAAATGTAAAACGAGGTTTCTCATTAGTAGTTTATAAAGTATTAGTTCAAAAAAAGGGCGGGTAATAGATGTCGCTCTGCTGTACAGTAGGTTACGAGTGGGTCACTGTATAATGGATGGTATTAAATTTGAATTCCCTACAGAATAACTTACTTACGTGGAACCTTGTTTTAAATTTTCAATTTTTAGATATAAAAGTTGAAAATGTTATCAATTTTAACTACAAAAATATTTTTAAATTTGATAAACGTTGTCAAAAATCAAACTTTAAATGCTTATAAAAAAAATTGTGCTTATATATTTTTAATATTTTTCAACTGCTAATGTAATAATATATTAGGAACCTTGTATTATATTACTAAGAATTTTTTACTTTTGACACCCCAAAGTATCAACTAGATTCACTTTCATATCAGAAAAGATACTGTTTAAGAAAATCGAAGCAGTTTTACTGCCCCAAAAGGTGATGACAGACAAAAAAAAAAATTTAAAATAAATACAAAACCCCACATCATTGTAAAATTAATACATTTATCGCTCCGCTCAAAATCTAAAATAACAGTATTAGTTATAATGTGGTAAATGAAAATGATTATTCGAGGTTACTCGAAACTTTGAAGGTATAATAATATTATATTTTTACACTCAATGATATTTTAATAACATGAAAATAATGATTAATGATATTATTATTATACAATGTTTTCGGACTAAATTAACTAAACCTTACTGTAATACCAATAGTAAAACAAATAACTTTAATAGCAATGGCATTATAAACTATACTTAGCTATAATATGATTTTATGCTGACATATTGTCTTGGCAATGTTTACAATGATTTAAAATTTACCACATTACAGTGATCCGCTCTACACCCACCACTGTGCAGTCAGACGTCACTCACTTAACCACATATTTTTAATAGTACCTACTTACTTATTAGTAGTTATTTGGATAATACTTTAGTACCTACGTTACAAAAAAATGTATATTTATTTACAACACTGCGGCTTCTCTTAGTACGCTTGTTTAATTTAACGAACTACAGACTACAGGCAACACATATTCATTATTTTATTAGGTATCCAATACAGCATTTAGAAATGATCATGTTTCCAAAACAATACGTCCTGTTCTACCCATAACAATATCAAAACTGTCTACGTCATTCTACATATTTTCCTAAAATACTTTAAAAGCTTATATGTTATTGGGACTTATAAAAAAAGTATGATTCAGACAAAATCCTATACCTATAATAGGTACCAATTATTAACATTTTAAATACATACATTTTATTATTAAAAAGTTATAAACTAAAACTTTCAAGTATATTATTTTAGATGGGGAATCGTAAGTTCCTACACGAGAGTAACAGGTAGACAATTACATATTACGTTAATTCCTACATATGTGATATGTAAGTTCCTACACGAAAAAAAAAAGGTACGTATGTTAGTTCCTACACAGTAAAAAGCAGGTACATGTGTAAGTTCCTACACAGTAAAAAAAGGTACATACACCTGTAAGCTCAGAGCTTCAGAAATAAACCTCATAAAATATAATATTTTTTTTTTTTTTATTGTTTTATTATATTAAAATTATTAAATTGATAGGTAATATTTATTTTTTTAATTATTAAATATTATATTATAGAATGCATTAGGTACTTTTTATTATTTAAATTATTATTTTATTATCTTTATATTATAGAATGCATTACTTATATTTTTTTTTACAATAAATGATGAATTATTATTATATTACAATTATTATTTTTTAAATTATTAAATATTATAAATAATTATATAGAACAAAGGGTTATTCCTTGTGATGATGGTTTTTCCCGTACGTCATTATCGACGGGCGACGGACCATTATGTTGTATTCTATTTTATATTTATATTAATTTGATAAGTTTTATTTAATGTACGTCGAGGTGACGGCCGATTACCGATCGCACAATAAGTTTAGTTTTGTTCGTCATCGACTAATAAACGTACCTCCTTGTCCTGTAAATAATTTTGTGATTTACTCCTCTTATTTTACACACCACACACAGCCCAGGCTGATTACGCTACGTGCTGATGACAAACAATCATAATACAAATATATGATTAATACTCAATTTTGTCTGTAACATCAAAAAATAATTAATAAATTATTTTTAAGGTACCTATTTAGATGACGTACAAAATAATAATGTATCAGCAACGAAACGGTTGACGATGTAAAAATAAGTTTTTTTTGTTCATTTAAAATTGAGTTTCGACCAAAATCCTTTAATATTGTGTTATTATAATTGTTTATTCAAAATAATTAGTTCAAGTACGATTAAGATTAGATTTATTAGTAATGTCTGCACCGTTAACATTTCAGAGATAGAAACGTCGGTGACGCCGCACCGTAGCAGAGTCCTAAAACCGT